>PVIW01012197.1:0-33387 GCA_004026585.1 Noctilio leporinus | reverse complement strand
GGACAATAATGAACAAAACTAACAACAACTAAAACAGAACCAAGTATATGAATACAAGGAATAGGACTTCAGTGGTCAGGGGAACGGGGTAGGGGGGAGGGAGTGGTAGAGGCAAAGATGGGGAGCAGCTTAGACAAGAACCTAGTATGAAGGAACCATGGACATGGACAACAGGTGGGATTGACTTTGGGGGGAATGGGTGGGTGGGTGGGGGGACAGAGGGGAGCAAAAAAGGGATGGATGTAACACAACAACAATAAAATAAAAATAAAAAAAGTGATAGAAAGAAATTGAAAATGCTTAGTTACTAACACCCAATTAAATCTGCTGTCCTTAAGAAGAAAAATATGCAGGAGACTCTTACTTCTTTAATGCTTACTTATTATCTCATAATTTTATTTTCTATTCTTTCATTTAGTCTTTGCAACTCATTGAAAATTATATTTTTCTATTTAATTTAAATTTTGTTTTGCTATGATAAGAACACAACAGATTTTTAACTGCAATGTATTATTGTTGACTATAGATACAGTAGCTGTCAAGAGCTTATTTTGCTTAACTGAAACCATATGCCCATTTATTAATAATTTGTCAAGTAAGAGGTTGGCGTTGGGATTAAGGAATTGTTGATTCTGTGCTATTGTATTACAACAGGATTGAGTAGGTGGCACTGCAAAATTCATATATATTGAAAACTGTTGGGTGTTTTTTAAGACTTTATTCTTGTGATTCTCTAGACCAGAAAATCAAGCAGTAGTAATAAGAGTATTAAGGGTTTTTTCAAATTAAATGAAGGTCAAATAGACCAGGGTAATAAATTTACTAAGACCTTTGATTCATCATCCTGAATATCTCTTTATTTTGTCCACTTCTCTCTATCAGCATTGTGACTAGTATAAAATAAAACAATACCTCTTTTTTAGCCCTAAAAAAAAAAAAATATCCCTAGGATTTAAATAATTTTGTAAAATAATATTCTAGCTATTTTTTGAACTTATGGTTGACTTCCTGTGTGGTCCTAAACTAACCCCTGAACTATTTAAGAGTCTGTTGAGGTAGAGATTAGGTATGTTCACATTTCAATAATAAAGCTTACTATAGCATTAATTCCTTTTCCCAAACATCTCCAGTTTGGGGGACTCCATAACTGGAAATGTGTATTTCCACAATCTATTTGAAAGGAATCTCATCTAATTTACATGCTAATATGAGAATATATATTGTCTATGTACACAAATCATATAGTTTAGTAGTTTGCAACTTCCATCCAAATTGGTCTTCATCCTCAGAATCTTTTCTAATCTAAAGATTGACTGATTTCATAAGACACCCATGACCACTTGGTTGCTCTTTAAAACATAAATTGCTAACAAAATATATATATTACACACCCACAAATAAGCACATATTTTGTAACAGTGAATAAGAAAGATAGCATATCTTCTATGTAATATACATCCACATTTTCTTACATTTTTCTTCTTCCTTAACTGCATTAGATTTTTCTGAGTTATCAGAACATGATTTTCCCATATTGTGAAATAATTCCAATCTAAGAAAACTTAACCTGCAGTAATGTAGATATAATATACAAAATTATACCTTATTTAGTAAAATCTATTTATAACAAGATCATTCTAAAGCATTCATAAGTTAAAGTTGGTTCTTATTCAACTTTGATTGGCACATTTAATACATTTACCTTTAAGATTATTATTGACAGGTACTTATTCATTATCTATTTTTTCCTTTGTATCTGTGTTCCTATCTGTCTTTTCTTCATCTTCTTAAAGCAGACCCTTTAGTATCTCTTACAATGCTGGTTTGGTGGAGATATATTCTTTCAGACGTCTTTTGTCTGGGAAACTCCTTATTTCACCTTCCATTTTGAATGACAGCCTTGCTGGGTAGAGTATTCTTGGTTTGCAGACCTTTGTTTTTCATTGCTTGAAATATTTGTTTGCCATTCCCTTATAGCTTGTTGTGTTACTGTTGAGAAATCATCTGATAAACTTATAGGAGCCCCCTTGTATGTTATTAGCTGTTTCTCTTTTGCTGCTTTTAGAATTCTCTCCTTGTCTTTCAAATTTGCCATTTTCATTATGATGTGTCTTGGAGTGGGCCTGTTTGGGTTCATCTTCCTTGGGACCCTCTGTGCTTCCTGAACTTGCCTGCCTTTTTTTCTCTTCAAGTTAGGGAAGTTTTCTGTCATTACTGTTTCAAACAGGTTTTCCATCCCTTGTTCCTCCTCTTCTCCTTCTGGTATCCCTATGATATGGATGTTATTACATTTCATGTTGTCCTGCAGCTCTCTTAAAACCTCTTCATCCATTTTTAGTCTTTTTTCATTTTGTTGCATTGCCTGGGAATTTTTTTTCTACATTGACCTCCAGATTAATAATCTGGTCCTCTGATCTCTCGCCTGCTTTTGATTGCATTCTTCATTTCCTCCTGGTTCTTACTGATGGTTTTTATGTCCTTTTTAATGTTTGTATAGTTCTCAGTAAGCTCCTTGTAGCTTACCTGGAGTTATTTGTAGTTTTCTTTGAGCTCGATGAGCTCATTGAGTTTCTCTATCATCATTATTTTGAATTCCCTGTCTGATAGGGTGCTTGCCTCTATTTCATTTTGCACTCCTCCTGGGGATTCCTTCTTTTCATTTGCTGAGGGTTTATTTCTTTGTCCCCCCATTTTAGGTGGCTCTTGTTTGTGTCTGCCTCTTAGATTGGTCTCCTTTGACTTACTGTCTTAATAGTGTGACCTTCTGTGGTGTAGAGGTGCACTTTGTTTACTTCCTGGATCTGTGCATGAAATTGTTATTTTTCATTTGGGGGTGGGGGACATGGGAGGAGCTCCAACCAACTGAACCTCCCAACCAATGCAGATCAAGGCTGGCAGTGAGAACTACCTGTATTTTTAGATAATTGCGAAATCTTCCGAAGTGTACGTGCCTGCTCCTCTGTCTGCGCATCCCCCAAACTCTTTCTATGAGGCCAATATTATTCTAATACCAAAACCAGGTCAAGACACAACTAAGAAGGAAAACTACAGGCCAATATCTCTGATGAACATAGATGCTAAGATTCTTAACAAAATATTGGCCAACTAGATTCAGCAGTACATTATAAAGATCATACACCATGATCAAGTGGGTTTCTTCCCAAGGATGCAAAGTTGGTACAGCATTGGTAAATCAAAAAATGTAAATCACCACATCAACAAATTGAAAGACAAAAACCACATGGTCATATCAATAGATGCTGAAAAAACATTTAATAAAGTACAGCAACCATTTATGATAAAAACCCTCAGCAAAATGGGAATAGAGGGAGCATACCTCAACATTATAAAGGCCATCTATGAGAAACCTGAAGCCAACATCATACTTAACAGGCAAAAACTAAAACCTTTCCCCTTAAGATCAGGAATGAGACAAGGCTATGCACTTTCTCCATTTCTGTTCAACATCATCTTCGAAGTTCCAGCCATAATTATCAGAGAAAAAAAAGGAACCAAAAGTATCCAAATTGGAAAGGAGAAGTCAAACTGTCATTATTTGCAGATTATATGCTAGTGTACATACAAAACCCGGTAGGCTCCACCAAAAACTTACCTGACCTAATAAGCAAATTTAGCAAAATAGCCAGGTATAAAGTAAATATCCAGAAATCAAAAGCATTTTTGTATACCAATAATAAAACAACAGAAATAAAAGCAAGAAAACAAATCCCATTTACCATAGCAACAAGAAAAATAAAGTACCTAGGAATAAACTTAACCAAGGAGATAAAAGACCTGTACTCAGAAAACTACAGGACATTGAAGAAAGAAATCAAGGAAGATACAAATAAATGGAAGCATATACCATGTTCATGGATGGGAAGAATTAACATCATTAAAATGTCTATTCTTCCCAAGGCAATCTACATATTCAATGCAATCCCAATTAAAATACCAATGACAGACTTCACAGAAATAGAAAAAATACTTCAAACATTTATAGGGAGCCAAAACCACCCACAAATAGACACAGCAATCTTTAGAAAGGACAACAAGGTATGAGGAATCACAATACTGGACATCAAAAAATACTACAAGGCTACTGTCATCAAAACTATCTGGTACTGGCATAAGAATAGACATATAGATCAATGGAACAGAATAGAGAGCCAAGAAATAAACCCAAGACTCTATGGTCAATTAATATTCAACAAAGGGGGAAGGAACTTAAAATGGAGTAGAAACAGTTTCTTCAACAAGTGGTGTTGGGAGTACTGGACAGCAACATGCAAAAAGATAAAACTAAACCACCAACTGACACCATACACCAAAATAAACTCAACATGGATAAAGAACTTAAACATAAGCAGTGCCACCATAAAGGTCCTGGAGAAAAATATAGGCAGTAAACTTTTGGATATCCTACACAGAAATATGTTTACTGATACTTCACCAAGGGCAAAGGAAATCAAAGAACAAATCAACAAATGGGACTATATCAAATTGAAAAGTTTCTGTTCAGCTCAAGAAAACACCAGCAAAATTCAAAGGGAACCATAATTGTGGGAAAACATAATTGCCAATGATACCTCAGACAAAGGTTTGATCTCCAAAATGTATAAAGAACTAACGTGACTCAACACCAGGGAGACAGACAGCCCAATTAAAAAATGGGCAAAGGACCTGAACAGACAACTCACTGCGGAAGACATCCAAAGGGCCCAGAGGCATATGAAAGAATGCTCAATATCACTAGTCATCAGAGAGATGCAAATTAAAACCACAATAAGATACCACCTCACACCTGTCAGAATGGCAATCATCAACAAATCAACAAACAACAAGTGTTGGCGAGGTTGTGGGGAAAAGGGAACCCTCGTGAACTTTTGGTGGGAATACAGGCTAGTGCAGCCACTGTGGAAAACAGTATGGGGTTTCCTTAAAAAACTAAAAATGGAACTGCCTTTTGATCCAGCAATTCCACTACTTGGACTATACCCAAAGAATCCTGAAACACCAATTCATAAGAACCTATGTACCCCTATGTTCATAGCAGCACTATTTACAATAGTCAAGTGCTGGAAACAGCCTAAGTGCCCATCAGTGGATGACTGGATTAAAAAACTTTGGTACATTTACACAATGGAATACTACACAGCAGAAAGAAAGAAGGAACTCCTACCCTTTGCAACAACTTGGATGGAACTAGAAAGTATGCTTAGTGAAATAAGCCATTCAGTGAAAAACAAATATCATATGATCTCACCCATTAAAGGACAATAATGAACAAAACTAACAACAAGCAAAACAGAACCAGATATATGAATACAATGCATAGGCCTTCAGTGGTCATGGGGAACGGATGCGGGGAGGGGGGAAGAAGAGGCAGGGAAGGAGAACAGTTTAGACAAGAACCTAGTATGGAGGAACCATGGACATGGACAACATGTGGGATTGACTTTGGAGGGCAATGGGTGGGTGGGGAAGAGGATAGAGGGGAGCAAAAAGGGGAAGGATGTAATATAACAACAATAAAATTAAATTTAAAAAATAAAATGAAATGAGGAGGCTGATCAGAAAAAAAAAAAAAAAAAAACGGAAAACATGTAGGCTGGCTAGTGGGACAGTGGATAAGGCACTAGCCTGTGAACCCAAAGGTCTCTGGTTTGGTTCCCAGCCAGGCCACATAACCAGGTTGCAAACCAGATCTCCTGCCAGATTCGCAGCTGGAGGCAGATGAAAGGCAACCACACATTGATGTCTCTCTCCCTCTCTGCCTTTCTTCTTTCTTCTTTCTCTAATAATAATAAATAAAATCTTTTAAAAAATAGAATAAACATATAGCTCAATGGAACAGGATAGAGAAATAAACTCATGTCTCTATGGTAAATTAATATTTGACAAATGGGGCAGGAGCATAAAATAGGGTAAATATTGTCTCTTGAACACATGGTTTTGGGAGAACTGGACAGGGACCTGAAAAAATTAATAAATAAAACCAGGCCACCAACTTACACCATACATTAGAATAATCTCAAGATGGATAAAAGACTTAAACATAAGCCATACCACATTAAAAATCCTAGGTGGAAACATAGGCAATAACATTTCAGATATACCGCACAGCAATATTAACACTGATATATCTCCTAGGGCAAGAGAAATAAAGGAACAAATAAAAAAATGAAACTATATCAAACTAAAAAGCTTCTGTTCAGATAAAGAAAACATTTGCAAAATGAAAAAATAAAAACAACCACATGGGAAATTATATTTTCTAATGATATCTCAAACAAGGGTTTGGTCTCCAAAATACATTTTTAAAAATTCAAATGATTCAGTATGACAGACAACACAATTAAAAATGGGCAAAGACCTGAACACGCAGTTCAACAAAGAGGTCATACAGAGGGCCCATAGGGATGTGAAACGATATATTTCGCTAGCCATCAGAGGGATGGAACTTAAAATCACAATTAATTACCACCTCACACCTGACAGAATGGCCATCATTAACGAATCAACAAACAAGTGCTGGCAAAAATCTGGAGAAAAGGAAACCCTAATGCACTGTAGAAATGCAGATTGGTGCAGCCAGTGTGAAAAACAGCATGGAAGTTCCTCAAAAATCCAAAAATCAAACAGCCTCTTTATCCAGTGATTCAACTGTTAGGATTACACATAAAGAATCCCAAAATACCAATTTTAGAAAATCTATGCAACTCTATGTTCATAGCAGCATTATTTACAATAATCAAGTTCTATAAGCAGCCTAGGTGCCAACCAGTAGATGAGTGAATCAAAAAGCTGTGGTATATTTACATAATGGAATACTATACAGCATAAAGTAAGAAGAAACTCCCATCTACTTTTTGAGACAGTACAGATGGAACTAGGGAGTAGTATGCTTAGTGAAATAAGCCAGGTGGCAAAGACAAATACCATATTATCTCACCTAATACAGGAAACTAATGAAGAAAACAAACAAACCAGAAAAATAGAACCAGAGGCATGGAAACAAGGAAAAGAGTGAGATGACCAGATCAAGGGGGGAGTGGAAGAATGAGGAAAAAGAATGGAAATGGTTTAGTAATGGAACTAGTAAAAAT
The DNA here is from genome assembly GCA_004026585.1 of Noctilio leporinus. Lineage (NCBI taxonomy): Eukaryota > Metazoa > Chordata > Mammalia > Chiroptera > Noctilionidae > Noctilio > Noctilio leporinus. Next base: position 26,278 of record PVIW01012197.1, on the reverse strand, counting down.
GACTCACGGAGATGAACAAGAGGGTGGGGATTGACTGTGGGAGATGAAATGGGATGGATGGGGCAGGGAAGAGCAATAGGGAAAAATGGGACAACTGTAATAGAACAACAATAAAATAATAAAAAATAACAACAAAAGAATTTTTAAAAAGCAAACAATCCAATTAAAAAAAATGAGCCAATGACCTGAATAGATCCTTTATGAAATAGGGCATACAAATGGCCAGCAGACATAAAAAGAATTTCAACTTCACTAATCATCAGAGAAATGAAAATTAAAATCACAGTGAGATATCACCTCACACCTGTTAAAATGGCTGTCATCAATAAAACAACAAACAAGTGCTGGTGAGGACGTAGAGAAAAGGGAACCCTTTTTCACTGTTGGTGGGCATGCTGATTATTGTTGCAACTGTGGAAAACAGTATGGAGAAACCTCAAAAAATTAAAGAATGGCTCTGCCTTTTGACTCAGTGAGACAGCCTGGAAATATATTCAAAGAAACACAAAACACTAATTTGAAAGAATGTGAGCACCCCTATATTCATTGTAGCATTATTTACAATTACTGAGATAAGAGAGCAGCCCAAATGTACATGAGTAGATGAGTGAAAAATATAATTATGTAATGGTTAGCCAATGGAATACTACTTGGCCATAAAAAGGAAGGAGATTTTACCCTTTGCAACAGCATAGATGGACCTGGAGAACATTATGCTGAGTGAACTAAGCCAGTCAGAGAAAGACAAATATCATAATATTTCACTAATATTTGTAATGATGAACAAACTGAACTAACAAGGAAATAGAGACAGACTCAATGATAGTGAGCAGCATGATAGCTATGGGGAGGGGAGATTAGGGGTGGAGGGATTGAGCAAAATGTAAAAAGGACTTAACAGACATGGACAACCATGTGGTGGTTGCAGTGGGGAGGGAGGTATAAGGAGATTAACTGATAATGGAAAAAATGCAATAAAAAATTTTAAAAAACCCTTTAGGCTGTTGTTTTTTAATTGAGTATAGTAGAAAGAATGAAACATTCCCAGAAGGAAGTCATCATACTTAGAACTTTCTCTTTTCAGTTAAGGGACAAAAACTGAAGTTTATTGAAGGTCAGAGAATCTTTCAGTTTCTAAAGGGACTGAAAGGATAAGTTAATTAACTCAAACCTAAGATTATTTTGGTGCTACCCAATGAATTCTGTTTTTTGAGAGATGATTAGTAAAGACCATAAATGTTTCTCTATGTGCAAACACATCTTAGGTTCAGAAAAGTAAAAGCCCCAGATGAAATTTAAGCCCCCAATTAAAATATCCCTTAAAAACACCAAGGACATCTAAAGCAATCTGTACTCCACAAATTAAAACAAGACAAAAATCAAATAAAATCTTCAATATCTAGCAATATTCTCTTTTAATAAAGTAAAACATATACATCACCATGGATTACACATCCTGGGGTACATTTGCATTATAATTTCCATTTTAATATACATAAACTGATGCATTAGTAGAGTGGTACCATGTCCCCAAGTGCTAAATGGAGACTGGTGAAAATAATTTAAAATTTTAAAATCACAATACTAATAAACAATGTATTTGCCAGATGATTATTTTGCAGTATCTCATTTGGTCCTTTCAACTATCTTAATGTGTATATTAAGGTTGATAAAGACTAATTATATTGTCAGGGGTCAAACAGGAGTGAAACAAGGGCTGAAATCCAGGTCTATCAATCCAGAACTTTATGCATGTAATCAGGATTCTATTATGATAGGCAAGATATTCATGGGCACACTTATGCTAGACACTCTGCAGTCATTCATTTAATCTCCACAAAGTTCATCTTTATCCACATGGTTGCCATTAAAGAGTACATGTTGAAAGAATAAATGTAGTCATAAAAACAAAAACAAAAAAATGTATTTTATATCTGGGTCAATATGGGAACAAAGAAGGAAAGAACAAAAGGCAGAAGACAGAGCTCAGACCGGAGGTAACTGTGGGAAATGTAATATCACCTACCACAGCCCAGGAGGAGACTGCTTCTAACCATAGAAGATAAACAGTTCAACATTTTTATTCAATGCTTCAAGGACAGGATTACTGCAGCAGGCATAAAAACTTGGGTAACATTCCGACATCTGGATTAAAAATTAAAAAGATTGAGATAATAAAAGACCGAAATTTGACACAGTTCTTTCTGCCCCTCAAAGGCATTATAATAATGGCAGTTCCATTTTCTTTGATAGAACAATCATTTTCTACTTATATTTTAATTGGTATTAACTCAAAGAGTATCACCACAGATTTTAGAATAACACATATTCTGAGTATAGGATAGGAAATGTAAGTAATAGTGTTTCCTAAAGCAGTCACTTCAATGGAAAAATATATTGTTGCATGAGTTACTTTCAGACATTGGTACACTGTCTGGTCTCATTTCTGTGTTGTATGATCTCCTAAAATTGTATCAGTTAGACTACATTTGGTCACAAGTAACAAGAAACCCAAGTCAAGTGAGCTAAACAGCCAGGAGCTTCTCTCCCTGACAATAAGCCCAGTGGAAGGCAGGTGCTGGCAAAGGCTTCGGGTGACTTCATGATGCCATCTGGTACCAAAAGCATAGAGGTAGCTTCATCTCCATTACCACATCCATGTTCAAGGTTAAAAGGAGACAGATAGGAAATTTTTCTCTTGAAAAATTTGATTTCAAGAGATTTTATTGTCTTATTCAGGAAGAAAGCCTCCTCTCCTCCTACCCATCTCCTATCCTATCCCCTCCATCCTGCATTCCTGCACCCCCTAGTAAATCTCCCCCTTAGGCCTCACTGATTGCACTGAGCACATGTGGAAACATGCTCACTCTTTAAATAGTCCATGGCCAGTGGGAAGGAGACATAGTAACAGACTGACATCATCAGCATTTACCTCTGGGCAGGCCTAGATCAACCCACCTAAACTTCAAGTGATCTCATTTAGATTCCTAATGAAAAAGTTCTATTTGCAGGGAGGCCTGGGGATGGGGTAAGTAGATGGCAGTTGAATAACTACTAAACCTCTGTATAGATCACAGGACTTTCAAACAAGCTATAGTGGTTTGATTAAAATTACTGTAGATTTTATTTGAGAAGAATAAAATAAGAGAATTCATGTCAAACATCTATATATACTTGTATAAATAAAACAAAGGCTAAGACCACATATACAGAAAACAACTGATATAAAAATTTAATTAAGGACTTGTGATTCCATTTCCTTTAAAATTAAGTTATCCATATTTTAGTTCAACACATTTCAACATGCAGTTTTGAAATATGCAAAGTGTTTCTAATACTAAGAAAGTAGAATGATTAACATAACTACTATACATACTGCTTTCTAGTTCTAGTAAAACATTACTTTCCTTCTATGCCTTCAGTGTTGCTCCAGTATATTAAAAGGCCATGAACTATAGCAATATATTTTTGAAAAAAAATCTTAGATGGCAGTGATGATATGTACATTTATTCATTTCTATACATTGAAATGTTAAATTCCTAAAAAGCAACTATAATTAAATGTAGGAAGAAGAAAATCTACTGTTAGATTATATTTATTTGTTATATACTTCAATATGACATCATCACTTATTTAATGTTAAAGATTTTATTGATGTTTTCTTATCCTGGTTATAAACAACATAAATGGTAATATCAGAGGGTAAATGTTAAAAAATTATAAATAACTATTTATAATTTAATCATTTCAATTCTGTGACATTAATAATTTATTAGAAGCTGCAGCCTGAGGTAGGAGCAGTTCAATATGTGTAATTTATCTTCTGGAATCACTGCTAATGGTCAGTTAACCTAATATTTCCTTAGTGACTCAGCTTGTTAGAAGATAATTCGGTAACTGTCCAGCAGTTGGCTTTATTAGAAATTCCATTATCTGCCATTCTTCCTGAAAAGTTCCATGAGGGTTATGCTAAAATGTTGAGGCCTTAGATTAAATACTAGATTGTACTCAGGTAGCTCTTGCATAAATAGAGGCAGTTCCATATGTTTCCTGGTAGCAGCATACCAAGAATGCACAAGAACTCTATTAGGGTGATATGTTTTTATTCTTAAACTATGCAAAAACATCTCATTCTTTCAAGACCAAAACTGACTTGCTTTTATAACTCTAGAGCTCTCAGCTTCACTGAATTTCAAGTGGTATTTATTCTGAGCATCAATCAGAAATTGTCTCTTGTATAAGCATTTGGAAAGTGAATATATATCAGAACCAAATTTTCTTATACATCAAATCAAAAGCATGGAAGGAAGCTAGAAATGTCACCAATAGCCTCTGAAGCATGACAGAGCATCAGTAGTAGCAAGAGACTAAGCAGAATGGAAAAACAAAGCAAAACAAAGTGAGTAAACAAATGAAGAAGTTTAAGATATTTAAAAACAAAAATGCCATTGGTAAGATATTCATTTTCTACATAGGTAATAATTTAACCATTGAGCAATTTTGCTAGTAAGAAATCTGGTCTATTTTGGAAACATGTTACTTTCATTTAATGTAAGAAGAAAAAATTTTAGTGAGCTATTATCAGAAAGAACATCTTTCCTAGACTAAGATAATTATCAGGCTAATCTGCTTTCAGAAATCACAGCTTGTTATTTCTCAGTCTTAACTAAATGTTAGCTGCAAATAACAGGGGACCATGCCATGCAGTGGGTTATTTGGGTTGGGTTTTACTTAATAGTTTGAAGAAAGCATTAATCTTCCCCTTCAGTTCTGAATTGTGTGGGCTAAGTGCCCTTTCTCTTGCACGTATACAGAGTAAAGCAATGGATCTTTCTCACTCAGCATTGCCTACACTGCTCTAGTAAAAGAGACTGTGCACTTCAGTGGCTTGATTGGTTGGGAGCTTAAACTAATTGGGAAGATTTTGAGTGGATTTTTGTTTTCTTTCATTCTTGAACTAGATCATTCATTCACATGTGCATGTTTTTAATTTCAGAAAACTACTAAGTTTTATTCATAGAAAAAATGAATAATTACTGTCATGAGACTTGTTATTTATTTGAATGTATCCATCATTTTTCTTCTCAAAACAGAAGAAAAATGCTAGAAAGTAGAGATATTAATCTGTATATTTGTTGAGGCTTAAGGGAAAAGGTACACTTTCAAATTGTGTCTCCCTTGCTTTAATTGTTCATGATTTGGAACCTATGTATGTAATAACCTTTTTTATTATCACAAAGAGTTTTAAATGCATTATGATAATTATAACTGATATTTTGTTTATGATTTAGAAAATACATTTCAAAAAACCTCATGCCATTTTTTATTTGTTCTATAAATAAATAGAAGAAGGGGTAGAAGGAAAATATCTAGGAACGTAAGAAGTTATATAGGAGATGAGGAACAGGGGACAAATGTGTGAAACACTAACAAAAGAAAAGACAAAAAATTAGTAAAGAATAAACTGAATTATAGCAAACAGCAAGAGCCTTGAGCAGAGCAGACAGCCCTCTGTATATAAGAATTTGCCTGTGGACTTTGTAAGAGTCTTTAAAGTAAGAACAAATATATAAATGCTCACTAGGAACCAGACACAAGAAAAATACTTTTTTTTTCATCCAGAAAAAGAAAGAAATGATCTGTTTAACTTGCAATGATTGACTATACGTATATGTAGTGCCAAATGTGTTCCAAAGCTCATCTCTCAAATCAAAGCCATGCTTGCTTGGACTCTGAAGAGCAAACAAAGCTGTTTGAAGATAATTATGCTCTAATCCATCTGTAGTTTTTTTGTAGGTGTTGGGGAAGTGAGCTCAATATTTAATAGGAGAATCTTTCCTAATGTTTCAGGTGAATAGGATTGCCAGCTAGAGACACCTATTTAAAAGCACTGGGGTTAGAGTGAGGTCTTTGCTAGTCTCTGGATTTTTATGACATCTGAATTCTCTCTTCACTTCTACTTTTTCTAAAAGCTGAAAACAGAAAGGGTTCTTATTTCTTGTAACTGTATTTCTGTTGTGGACACTTCACACTGAAACATTCAAGTCTTGTTTATAACCAACAAGGTTATGATTTTCTTTTCCCTGTTTCCTCTTTTCTTTTCAGCACATTTAGCGAGAGAGACTTGGCAAGGGGTTCCATTTTTCAGTACACTTCCCTACTCTAGGACTTGGTTAGCACATTATGGTCAATAAAGCAGGCAATAATTAGTGTTTAATAATCAATATATTTTTGCTATATCAGCATGGGATTTCAAAGCCTGAGATATTTAAAAACACTATTCAATAATGCCATATATTAACTTTGGGACAAATAGAACTTTTAGAATAATGTTTTGAAAAGCAGCCGCAGCAAATATAAGGTGGTATGCACCATATGGGGACTTGGTTTCTGACATATGGCTTGAATTAACAAGTTTAAAACTGTTAGGATCAGTTTTTCTTTCACTGAAGGCAAAACCACAAGATTTAGAAGTGAAATATGCTCCAGTAACTGATACAAAGGCTCAGCAAATGCTGGGCCTCTTGGGCTAGAATTTTCTGTTGGCAGTAAGAGCAGGTTATCAATAGTAAGACAAGTTGTAACATGATGGAGGAATCACAAGGCTGCCAAGGCTGAAAATTTCACTTCAAATGGTGCTTACATGGGCCTATACCACACACACTTGCAAATGACCTTGTCTCTTTGAAGGTGGCTTTTGAATTATGATTATTACAGCCTCAAAATAAATTGCTGTTCCTGGTTTGATATAAAAGATATTTGAAAAGACAAACCTGAGTGGCAGATTGAAATGTCTCAGAGTTCCATGTCTTCTGATCTCTCCTAATTGGGCTTTTGTAAGATGAATTGAACAAGCAGTTTAAAGATCCTGAGACCGTATTACACAAATATTGCTTCATTTAATCAAAACTGTCTTTGAAGTGTGGTACTTGGGGGCCACCTGTAGCTTTGAAATTTAAAGTCACATAAAAGTGTAGTGATGTGAAGATGACAGTATATAGCTACAATAAGCTGCTGGACAAAAAAATAAAATCAAAATAAGAAAGCTTCATATGCATGTTTTCTTTTATTGTCCTTTTTTTTTTTAAATGAGCAGAGCTCTACAAAATTGTAAAGAAAAGTATTACTGCACCCAGACATCCACAGGGTTTATTTTTTATTTTTGTCATTGAAAATGTGTTTGTTTGTGGTTCAGCAACTAAACTATAATTATTCCAAGCTTTGAAACAGTCCATTGATTTTGAGCCCAACTGATCTTACTTCACTTCTCTCCACAATTCCCTATATGAAAACCATTATAAAATGTCTTTCTCATAGAAAACTGATAATGCAATTTCCCTTTAGAGCTTGATCCAAGTAACACCAAATATATTTGTAGGCAAAATGAGAAACTCCTAAAAAGAAAGAATATTCTACTAATTAGAGGGAACTGCCACTTAATAATTCTTCATAATGATTGCACAGTTTGCAAAGCACTATCATGTATACTATGACAATTTATAGCACAGGTATGGGAGAGAAGTGATATTCTTCCCATTTTATAGACAAAACAAAATAAAACAAACAAGTAAATTAAAAAAAAAAACAAAAAAACAAAGCCCGAAGCTCAGAAAATAAAATAAGATATAACAATTTGTACTCAGTGTGACACAGCTAGTCAGTGGCAGAATAGGAACTAGAACTGGTAGCTTAGCTCAGGTTCTAAGCTCTCCCTGCTATATCCTTTCCCACAGCTGATCACACCAGGCTGGGAGCAGCCACTTCATCATCTGTGGCACTCACCTGGGACAGGAGGGAGATGCATTTTCAGGTGTTGTGGAAGTCGGTGGTTGGTACAGAGGAAGTGTTTGATTGTCACTGTCATCTTCCTCCCCTGTCTGGTGAAGGCAGCAGGGAAGCTGCTGGGACAAGGGGAAGAAGAGCAGGGTTCGCAGGATATTTCAGTTACATGAAAACTCTGGAGCCTCCTGGGGTTTTGCTTTTTTCATCACTACTAGGGCACTAATTATGCTAAAAATAGATTTCAAGTAAAGCCATTTTTCTGGTATAAACTCATTAAGGTCTTTCTTCTGTAAAAGCATTCTAGGTAACACTGCCACCATGGCTTTGCTTCATTTTTCTTTATAGTTCTCTGGGTCCAAGACCAAGTCCACATAGTTTCTCTTGATCCCAAGGTCTTGTTCTTTCATAAATACCTTTATAGATGTGCAAAAGCTTGAAGTAACTCTGGTAAAGATTATTTTTTTTTTCTAAGAATTTGTTCCTACCTTTATATACTTTTTCGGGACTAGCTAGAGAAATTCCACTGAATCATTTAGCTTAAAAAATTAGGAAAGAAGCACAGAGCAGAGACTAAATTTAGGGAACATCTGGTTCAATCCCATTATGTCATAAGTGAGAAAGCTGAGCCTCAGAAATTTGAAGTCACTTGCACAAGATCACAGAGCTGCCAGGACTAGCACCCAGACCTCTGTCTCCCATCTGCAGGACCATTGCAGTCAGACCATATTGCCCTCAATGTTATCTGCTAACACATACACACACACACAACTGACAAACAAAAATGCAGTGTTTCAGATCTTTCAATCTCTATCACTCCACTTACCCCATCTCATGGTTTATTATATTCACAGTATATTTACCTCCTGACCTAACACACATTTATTTTTTATTATTTGCCTCCTCCCCCTACTTTCTCCCAGGGGAGTGTAAATGGTGATGTTCTGGTAAATGCTTCCCAACTAGCTCTCTGAATGGGAGGAAAAACACCTGACTGTGACAATTGCTGGTTTCTGCAATGTGAACCCACCCACCATGGCTGACTTCCAGTTCCCAGTGTGATGGGACAGTTAGGAAGAAATGCAAAGTAGGCTCATGTAACCTGGACAAGTTGGCCCAACAGGCTCCTGAGACCAGGGACTCCATCTGTCTTACAAACACTCTGGCAGAGACTGACACATACTGGCTGTTCAATTAATATTTGTGAAACTGTCTTACAGAAGTCATGAGGACCAGTCTTTTGAAAATTGTTAAATTGGAGTTATTTTACTTCTCTTTTCCAACTAACATGCAGGGCTGCATCACCTCTTTCTTGGGGAGAACGTTCATTTTCCCAGCTTGCCTCTTTCTGGTTGATGGACATTGGCCAGATTCTGTTTTAACTTAAACTTGAAATGTAGGAGAGTATAAAGGTTTTTTTCAGGTAAAATTTTAAATACAGATTGAGTAAAACTGCGTTATCATAATGAGATTCTGCTGTTTAGGAACACTACGATAATAATGTGATTCTTTGTTTTTCTTTATTTTTTTCTTTTAAACATTTGGAATGACCTCATTCATTCTCTTTTGGGGATGCAGGTGAAGCCCTCTGGCAAGTGTTTCCGCAACCCTCTCTGCAGCCTCCATCCTGGAGCCACTGGCAGGCTAATCAGCTGTGGCAAAGGCATTAAGCAACTGAGAATCAGTGTCTTTGTGGCAGGAGAGCTTAGCCTATTACTGCCAGGGTTGTAGGTTTTAATAATGCGAAAAGGAAATTCCAGTTTTGCTTGGGTAATTATTGTTAATTGGAACTTAAGTCAAAAGCACATACGGGGATTGCTTTGCTCAATCATATATTTCTGACATTTTTATCTGCGAAATACTTCCTAGAAAACATGACCATCATGAAGAACATGTCCAATAATTTGTGTGAATGTTAAGTCAAAATGTCCATGAACGTGTGAATAAGGGAAAGGGGAATAAAATTTTTAAAAATAATAAAATTGAACCCTTCTGTGCCGAAGAATAGAGCTACATCTTTAAATATTGAGCAGCTTTTCAAAGGGCAGTGATTATTTAAACATAAATTATAGTGTTTTCTATAGAGAATTCCAACAAAAGACCAACAAGACCTAACAGAAATGTAACTCTACATATCTCACATGCAAATATATACATTTTGCATCTGTGTTTTATAGGAAAGTATTAAGAATTATCAGAGTCAGTTTGAACTTTTCTCACTATACCATTTAGTGTACTGAATAATGAAAATTAATAGGATATTTAGCCTGAAGAGTTTCAATACTAGAATAGGTAAATGGCCTACTGAAAATGTATACATTCAGGACTTTAAGGAAACGAATCTCTTTCAGAAATTTATACATTCAGAAATTTCATGTGATAGCATGTCATTTCAAAGGAATGATTTGAGGAAAATAATTTTAACAATGGAAAAATCTTAAGAAATAAAAATAAAATAAAAATTAGAGTTCACATTCATTACCCAAAGTACCCACACTTATTTGGAGCCAGTGTTCAGTCACAGACCTCCCTCTCTGCCCACTGTCCCATCCTCCACACACAGAGTGAGTGCTGGACACATGTACACTGATTAGGATGACAGGAAATGATTTCAATTGTCTCAGACAACTAGTGGAAAACTTAGCTTTATGATTCATGGCTGTAATGATGAAGAAAGACTTCATTTTGGATTGATTATTTAGATGAAACATCTATTTTTCTTTATGAACACTCTTCATTTGTTTTGGTAAGAGCAATGTGGACCTAAAACAAAAAAGAAAATTTTAATTAGTTTTGATTCTTCAAAGATAGCTCAATTAAATTGTATAATTTTGGTTCCAATAAAATGTGTAATTTTCATATTTTTTCCTTTATTGAATATCTTGGACAAAATCTAGAGTTAGTTGGACCATGAAATGGGGAAAGTTATGGAAATACTGCCACAGAAGAGATTTTTTTTTTTCCTATTTACATGAAACTGGCTAATAGCCAAACAGTCTGGTATTTCACTTAAAAAACAGAGCCACTTACAATATAGAGTATAAGTTAGCTGCCTTACCTGAGAAAACCTGTTCCTGCCTGAGCTATTCTCTTTAGGCAGTTATTTCAAGCCTCTTCCTAATCAGCAACCACAGGGTCATTAATAGAGTTATATAAAGTAAGGAACAGCCCAATGTTTAATTATCTACCAAAACACAATTAGTAATTCTCACCTAAAAAGAGCAATGATTGGTGGCACAGTGGATAAGGCACCAGCCTGTGAACCCAAAGGTCTCTGGTTCGATTCCCTAGCCAGGGCACATAGCCAGGTCTCCAGCCAGGTCTCCAGCCAGGCCCGTAGCCAGAGGCAGGTCAAAGGTAACCATACATTGATGTTTCTCTTCCTCTCTGCCTCTCTCTCTTCCCCTCTCTCTGAAAATAATAAATAAAATCTTAGGGAAAAAAAAGAGCAATGATTTATTTAATGTGCTGAATAAAAAATATTAGAGCAGTAAAAACATTTTGCAAGTGATTTTTTAAACTATAGATTATTATGAATCCAGAATTTTATAATATGCACTTAGATACTGGTGTAACTCAAAACAAAGCAAAAAATACTTTTATTTTTCCTTTGAAAAAATTGTATTTTCTTTTGAAAATAAAACACTCAAGATTTTCTTATGAAAATCAGTAAGACTAAATTCCATATCTAGAATTTTATTGCTTTTCTTTCAAATGTGGGAGTTTAGGGAGCTTGAAAAAAATTTATTTAAAAATTATGATGCTATGAATATTGGCATTATCATAAATATTCAACATTTTAGGAATTTCTGCAATTTAAAAAACCATTTTGTGAGGGACAAACTGTCAAGAAACAAGTCAGCCCAGGGCCACCATTTTCCTTCTTCTGCTCCCCATGACATAAATTTCAAATAATTTTGGAAGCTCTAATTTAAGAAGCTGCAAAGCAAAAAAGTGAAAGTTACTCCTAAAAGGGTCATATTTAACCTAAAAATAGATGAGTTTTCATAGCTCAGGTGAAGGTCTCTCTTTCTCTCTCTCCCCACACCCCTTCTCTCTGTCTCAGGCAAACAGTTATATTAATAGCTTATAACCCCATCATTTTTTTTAACCCCATCATTTTACTAGCAATCATAGAGCTATATTTAAAATCAGGGTATTGCTGGTGTGAGTTCTATACATGTTGATAATTTTGCTTTTTTCTCTCTTTCTTTCTTTCTTTTAATTTTATTGTTGTTGCATTACATCCATCCCTTTTTGCTCCCCTCTGTCCCCCTCCCCACCCACCGATTCCCCCCAAAGATAATCTTGCTTTTAAAATCCTTGCTTTTGCCTGCATTTTTGCTCCCTGGTGACCAGAGAGCTCTAGCTTCTTCTATCCCCTTTCTTTCTTCCCAGCTGGTGGTAGAGAGATAGCCAACTCCACTGTGTGGAGACCCCTTCATTACTTTTTCCCCACCCTCCAGGACAGACTGCAGGCAGAGGTGGCCCTTGAAGGAACAGGAAATATACCCAAGAGCTGGGGCATAAACTTACCTCTTCAACTTACCAGGTAAGCATTTTTGGAATTATCATTATTTTTTTAACCTGACATTTAAATGTCCAGAATTCACATGAAGGCATTAGAGATGCTGACCCAGGAGATCTCAACTCCTTTCTGGCTTTCAGTGACCATGAGCGACCTCCACACTTCTGCCCCTCAGACAGCCATTCACTGCAAGATAATTATGCAAATATATACTAACTAGGCTTAGTTTCCTACTTAGACTTCCTTCCCACTCCCTGCATCCTAGCATGGGTGCTGACAGTGTTTTGGAAGAAGCACTAAATAGCTGGAAGGCTTTCTGAATATATCTATCCTGGCCTGTCAAAGCTAGAACAGCGACAGTCCATCTGGGCCTGGAAGACAATTTCCATGGTGTAAAACACTCTTTCAATTCTTCCCTACTAGAGACAACCAGCTGGTGCTACAGTAAGACAGCCAGCTCCACTGTGTGTAGACCTTCACTCCAAGCTATAAGTGGCCTGGGATGACCCTGAAGCTACATCTTCAGAGAAGTGAACAAAAATACTCATGAAGGGAGAAGGTGCTTAATTTATGTCACTGTTTCAGGCTGAGGCTGTGGAAGGTGACTATAGCAGGACAACCAAAGCTCTTGAACAACTGATAAAAATGTATTTTTCTTTCAACTTGCCAGATATTAAGCATAATAAATGATTTGGGGGAAAATAATTTGGAGCTTTTCAAATAAATCCCTCACTTTTTAGGTGTCTATCTTAGCCAGGAGCCCTTTCTAGCACTTTTCGGTTATGTGATTGTACATACCATTAATATTGTAAAATCATGAACAAAATTTGAATTTAGATATGTGGGAACAGCAGAGGAAGTTGTTTATTTCCCTGGAAGTTCTGGGATTCTGCTCACCCTTTATTTCTTCTAAAAACATAGTTTATAGTTCATGAATGGGCACCATGGACCTGAAATCAATTCAACTTCAAAGTGTATTATAAGTCATAATGGAAATAACAAAAGGGAAATAGAAACAGAAAAGGAAAGAAAGAAAGAAGACAATTTCCCTAGATTAATGTTAGATACTAAATGACAGATCCAGGAAGCTCAGATAAATATAAGCAGGATAAATAGCAATAATTAATAATAATAATAATTACACATAGGCATATCATATTCAAACTTCATAAAATTAAAGATAACAAAATTATTTGCAGAAGTCAGCAGACAAAAACACTTCAGAGGTGAAAACATGTAAGAACTATATCTAATTTCCTCTCAGAAACTATGCAAGTAAAAGGTAAGTGAAATAAAATATTTAAAGTATTGATAGGAGAGACCCACCACCAACCTAGAATTCTATATCTTGAGAAATTATATTTTTAATAACATAGAAATAATTTTCTCAAACAAAAATTGAAAGAAGTAGACCTATCTTTCAAAAAGTATTAAAATACATTCTTCAGACAAAAGAAAATGATTTAGGAAAAAAAAATTGGATTGACATGAAAAGAGAAAAAGGAACAGTTAATAAATAGTGTAATTAAAATTAAAATTCTTATTTTTCTTATTTTTAGTTCATATAAAGACATTTTGTTCAAAATAATAGCAACAATGTAATTGATTGTCTTTGCATATATGTGTCCATATATACATATACAAATGTATGCATAATTTCTTATGTATCATTAAGTATAAGCTAAATAAATTATAGTAATGATACAAAGATAAAAATAAAAGAATTAGGTGCCGGCCTGCGAACCCAAAGGTTGCAGGTTCAATTCCCCAGCCAGGGCACATAACCAGGTTGCAAGCCAGGTCTCCAGTCAGATCTGTGGCTGGAGGCAGGTGAAAAGCAACCATACATTGATGTCTCTCTCTTCCTCTGCCCCTCACCCTTCCCCTCTTTCTAAAAATAATGAAATAAAATCTTTAAAAATAAAAATAAAAAATATATAAAAAATAAAAGAATTAGGGATATTTTATAATTATGAGGTACTTGCCCTGCCATGAAGCAGTATACTGTGTTTTGAAAGTATGGGAGATAAAAATAAGAATAAAAAACAAGGGAAACAAATAGAAAACTGTAACAAACATGGTAGATAGTCATCCAATTATATCATTAATCACTTTATATAAATGCACCAGTTGAAACACAAAAATTGTATGATGAATTGAAAAATAAAATCCGACTACATATTATTTATACGAAACTCATATTAAATATGAAGAAGCATAAAGATTAAAAGTAAAGCTATAGAGAAAGATACAGCATGCTAACAGTAATCAATGCAAAACAGTAATAGATACATTAATTTCAGAAAAAACAGATTTCAGAGTGAAGAAAGTTATTAGGGATAAGTAGGGATACTACATAATGATAAAATTGTCAACATTGTAAGAAGATCCAACAATCCTTTATGTGTATTCACCTAACAACATAATATTGAAATATTGAAACAAAACTTGAAAACCTGAGAACTTCAAGGAAAAATAAAGTAAGTCTACCATCATGCTTAGAGATTATCATCCTAATCCCCCTATCAGAAATTGACACATCTAGTAGGCAGAAAATAAGTAAGAACATAATTGAACTCAATGGCATCATCAATCAACTAGATATAATTGACAACAATAGATTACATAATACATTATCTGATAGAAGGATACACATTTTTTGGTGAGCTCACAAGGAACATTCATCAAGATAGATCACATTCTTGACTATAAAACATATCTTGAAATGTTATAGAAATTATATAGTGCTAGATCTCAGACCATGATAGAATTAAAGTAGAAATCGTAAGAGAAAGATAGCTGAAAAATCCCCAAATACTTAGAAGTTAACTAATAAATTTTTCAAATAACACATGGGTCAAAGAAAAAATCTTAAGCAAAAATTTAAATCATTTTAAAATAAAAATAAAAATTCAACCACCCAAATGTGTGAATGTAATGAATGCAGTGTTTAAAGAAAAATTTATAGCATTGACTGCATATGTTAGAAAAGAAAAAAATCTGAAATAAATAATTCAAACTTTCACCTTAGGAAACTACAAAAAAATACAAATTAACCTCAAATTTGCAGAAAAAGGAAATTATAAAGTTAAGATAGAAGTCAATGAAATTGAGACCAGTAAATCAATAGAAAATGTAAACAAAATCAAAAGCTAGTTCTTTGAAAACATTAATAAGATCAATGTCTCTAGCCAGGATAACTAAGGTAAAAGAAAGAAGGTGCAAATGTTAGATGTTGTAAAGAAACATTAATCATATTACTACATGTCCCATGAGCATTTTGGAAAAATAAATATTATAAATAACTCAATGCTCAAAAATTTGATAATTTAATAAAATGATCCACTTATTTGAAAGATCCAATCTTCTAAAACTCACGAGAAAAATAATCTGAGTAGGTCTATATTATTATAGAAATTAAATTAATAATTAATTGTCACAAGAGAAATAAGACATCACACTCAAAGGTGGGTGAATGGCCAAAGGGCCCTGGCTTAGGGGACCCCTGATCCTTTTATTGCAGGTGTCTGAATAAACAAGTTACATAAATGTTCTATGCCATTGTTCTGAGAAAAGAATCATACAATCTACTTCATGATTAATCAAAATAAGAAGGTTCCATGTTAGGGATCTTTGGCAGTACACCCATATACAAACGTCCTCCCTTTTCCCAGGACAGCCGGGTCACAATGACACAGGGCTCATGCCAAGGACAAGCACCTGGAGCACGCAGTGTGCCACAGCTACGACAGGTACTTTCTCACAATTAATAACCTTCCAAAAGAGAAAGCACCAGGCCTAGATGTGTTTACTGGTAAATTCTAACAAACATTTAAGAAAGAAATTATACAAATTTACTAGAATCTCTTACAGAAGATAGAAGCACAGAGAATACTTCCCAATTTACTCCATAATACCAACATGACATTATTAAAGCCAAAGACAATTAAAAATAACTACAGACCAATTTATCTCATGAACATAGATAAAGAAGTCCTCAACAAAATATTAGTAAATCAAATCCAAGAATGAATTTAAACATGCACCATGACCAACTGAAAGTTATTACAGGTATGAAAGGCTGGCTCAACATCCAAAAATTGATTCATGTAATCTATTACATTAACATGCTAAAAAATAAAAATCACATTATCATATCTGAAGATGCAGGAAAAGTGCTTGACAAAATCCAATGCTCATTTATTATAGAAATTCTCAGCAAACTAGGAATAGAGGGAGATCTTCTCCACTTGATTAAACAATCTACAAAAATATACAATGGAATATTATTCAACCATAAGAAAAGATGAAAAACAGACATTTGCAACAACATGGAGGGACCTTGAGAATATCATGCTAGGTGAAATAAGTTAGTCAGAAAAAGGTAAGAACCATATGATTTCATTCACATGTGGGTTGTATAATTAAAACTCATAGACACAAACAATGTATCATGATTACCAGAGTGAAATGTTGGGGGATAGTAAGGAGTAAAGGGGAACAAATATATGGTTACGAAAGATGATTTGACTGTGGGTGGGGGCACACAATACAACATACAGGTCACGTATCATAGAAGTATACACTTGAAACCTATATAATTTTATTAACCAATGCCATTCCTGATAGTTTAGTTAATTAAAAAAAAAAAACAAAAACAAAAAAAAACCTAAGTGGCTCAGTGGATTCAGCACCAGCCTGTGAACCAAATGGTTGCTAGTTTGAATCCCAATTATGAAACATGCCTGGGTTGCAGGTCAGGCCCCAATTGGGAGTGTGAGAGAAGCAACTTATTGCTGTTTCTCTCACGCATCATGTTTCTCTCCCTCTCTTTCTCCCTCTTTTCTCCTTTCTCAGAAAATTAATAAAATAATAAAATAAATAATAAAACACTAGTAGGACTAGTTTCGTTTAACAACAGAAAGGCTAGAAAAAAAGAAAAGAAAGAAAGAAGAAGGAAAGAAAGAAAAAAGAAAGAAAGAAAGAAAGAAAGAAAGAAAGAAAGAAAGAAAGAAAGAAAGATAAAGAAAAAGAAAGGAAGGAGAAAGGAAGGAAGGAAAAGAGATGAGAAGCTTTTCTGTTAGGATCAAGGAAAACTCTAGGATGTCCTTTTTCATCATTGTTTCTCAACATCATACTGAAAGTCCTAACTAATGCACTAAAACATTGAAAGGAAATATAAGGTCTATAGCTTTGGACAGAAGAAATCAAGCTTTCTTTGATTACAGACAACATGATCAGCCACATAGAAAATACAAAAGAATTAAGAAAAGACCTTCTGGAGCTCATAAGTGGATATATATATATATATATATATATGGATATAATGTTAATATACAAAAACAATTGATTTACCATATAGTAGCAGTGAATACATAAAATTTGAAATAAATACATATTGCCACTTACATCATCACCAAAAAATATATATTAGGTATAAATATAACAAAATATGTACAAGATCTGTATGAGGAAAACTATAAAATTATGATGAAAGATCTCAAAAAAGAACTAAATGGCCCTAGCTGGTGGCACAGTGTAGGGTGCTGGCCTACAAACACAAGGGTCACTGGTTTGATTCCCCAGCCAAGGCACATAATCAGGTTGCAGGCCAGGTCTCCAGCAGGATCTGTGGCTGGAGGCAGATGAAAGACAACCATATATTGATGTCTCTCTTCCTCTCTGCCTCTCTCCCTGTCCCTCTCTCTGAAAATAATAAATAAAATCTTTTAAAAAACTAAATAAATGAAGTTATTCTATGTTTCTGGGTAAGAGGCAAAAATTGTCAATATGCTGGTTTTTCCAAACTTGACCTATAGATTTATGCAAACTCAATCGAAACCCTTGTAAGTTATTCTTAAACTGATACGAAGAGTCAAAATACCACCAACAGCCAACACAATATTAAAGGAAGCCATTGGAGGACTGACATTACCTGCTTTCAAAACTTAGTATAAAACTAGAGTAATCAAGACAGTGTGGTATTGGATAAATAATCGGCAATAAATCAACAGAACAGAATTGACTCACATAAATATAATTAATTAATCTTGGACAAAGTTGCAAAGGCAATACAATAAAGCAAACATAATATTTTCAATAAATGATGATGGCACAACTGAACATACACATGCAAAAAAAAATCTAAATCTTTAGGTTACATTTTTATAAAAATTAACTAAAAATGGAGCATAAACCACCAAATAAAATGCAAAACTATAAAATTCATAGAAGACATACTACCTGGTGGGACAGTGGAAAGGCACCAGCATGTGAACCCAAAGGTCTCTGGTTCAATTCCAAGCCAGGGCACATAACCAGGTTGCAAGCCAGGTCTCCCTCCAGGTCCATAGCTGGAGGCAGGTGATAGGCAACCATACATTGATGTCTCTGTCCTTCTCTGCTTCTTTCCCTTCCTCTCTCTCTAAAAATAATAAATAACCTCTTTTAAAAATTCATAGAAGATAACATAGGAGAAAATCTAGGTGAGCTTGGGTATAATGAAAAATTTAAATATAACACAGGTACAATACATGAAAGAAAAATTTATATACTGAACTTAATTTAAAATTAAAAACTTACTGTTCAAACCTTAATGCCAAAGGAATAAGAAGACAAACCACAAACTGGGACAAAATGTTTGCATAAGAAATATCTGATTTAAAAATAAATTCATTTCAAAATATACTTAGAACTATTAAAATTCAATAATAAAAATAAATAAATGAAAAATGGGCAAAAGACCTGAATAGACATTTTATTAAAGTAGATATACAGACAGAAATTATATGAAAAAAATTTCAACATCTTATATCATTATTAAATTACAGATTAAAACAATAATGCAACACCACTATATATCTATCAGTATGGCCCAAATTCAACACTCTGACATCAAATGTTAGAGAGGATATGGAAAAATGGGAACTCTCATTCATTGGTAATGGGAATGAAAGTTGATGCAGCCAATTTTTGAGACAGTTGGAAATTTCTTACAAAATTAAACATACTCTTACCATATGATCAAGTAACCATACTCCCTGATATATAACTAAAGAAGTTTAGGACTTACATCTATGAGAAAATGTACACATCATAGTCACCGCAGCTTTATACATAATTGCCAAAACTTGTATATAACCAAGATGTCCTTCAGCAGCTAAGTGAATAAAAGAAACTATAGTACATCTAGACAATGAAGTATCATTCAGCACTAAAAACAAATGAGCTATCAAGCCATGTAAAAATATAGAGTCAATTTGAAATAATTATATGATTTCAATTATATGACATTCTGGAAAAAGCTAAATTATGAAGATAATAAATACCTGTGCTTCCATGGGTTGGGGGCTAGAGAGATGAATATGTGGAATTTTTAAGCCAGTGAAACTATTCCCTATGATACTACAATAGTGGGTGCATGTTGTGATATATTTATCTAAATCCATTTGCATATACAACACTAACATGAACTTTAATGTAAATTATGGATTCTGAGTGATAATGATATGTCAATGTAGGTTTGATTGTAACACATGTGAGACCATGGTGCAGGCCATTGATAAAGGGAGAGGTTGTGTGTATGTGTGTCTGTGAGTATGTATATACTAGTAAATTGGAGTATATGGGAACTATCTTTACTGTCCACTCAATTTTTCCTGTGAACCTAAATCTTCTCTAAAAATAAAGTTTATTAATCTAACTTAAAAGACAAAACACAGTCTTTGGAAAAGTGGGATAATTTTTCACCCTACAGAATGAATGAATGCAATAACATGGGAGAATCTTATAAGCATATTGTTGACTAAAAGAAGTGAAACACAAAACAGTACATACTGTATAATCCTTTAATATATTGTTTTTACAGTAGAGAAAGTTAAATTAGGTGGTTAGGTATAAACACAAGCTCTACAGAGAAGTAAGAAAGATTACCTAGAAGGTAGCAGGTACATTTTCCTTGAATGGCCCTAGGGTTATGATGGAGGTTTCTAGAATCTTAAAGTGTTCTCCTTAAAGACTGGAAGAGTAATTTCACAGTATTAGTTGTATAAAAATGAATTGTACTTGTGATTATTTTTTTGTATTTATGTTCTATTTATTAATTTTGAAAGATCAAAACAAAAGAGACAGAAGAAAAAAGTAGCATTATACCTCAGCAAACAAAGCTTCCTTTCTTTACCTATTCTGGGTGGCTATGTATGACAGCAGAGTCTGCACATATTTTTTAGTGAGAAAACCTAGTTTAAATTTTGTTTTTGCCAATTTTTTGACTATGTGACCTTGGAAAATTTGTTAAATGTATTTGAGTTGTCTCTTCCTCTGGAGGGAAAAAAATTTAAATATTGGCTCCATTTTATCAAAGATATTAACTACATTATGTACTTGGTACCTTATTTACATTCTGGATATCATCTAACATTGAATCAATAATATCTATTTCACAAAGCTGTTGTGAGTGTTGAAAGAAATAATGAAAGTGAAATGCCCAGTGGAGTGAACCATGCATGTGAGATGATCAGTAAGTGTCAAGTTCCTTGTTTGCTTCTTCACCTTCATGGTTTTAAGACTGTTTTTCACTGTGATTATGGTACTACCATACTGGTAAGAAACTTATGTTCTACACTTCATTTCAGAACAATGTGCTCTGCACGCATCAGAATGTACCTGTGGAAACAGGATGCTGCAGTATGTGGAAAGGGAAGACCCTGTCTTCTTCAGCAATATCTGACATAACTTGAAGTTCTTACTCTCCAGTCCTCATCCACTCTCACTTATAAGTCTAGAGAAGGGCTTCAAAAGCTAAACTCCATGTTACCAGGAGGGGAGAATCCCAAATCTTTAACTAGAATGAGTAAGATATGAATATAACACTAAAGAATAGAAAATACCAAATTACTACTGTTTAGAGAGGAACTATTCCATTACACAGTGTCAATAAGACCATAAAAGTGTTGTATTGAGATTTGATGATACATAAAGCTCAGTCTCTGCCTCAAAGGCACTTGAGTCGTGGTGGTCTCTTGTATGTGGTAAACATGAGCATGTCTGTGCCCTTAACAAGGCATGCAGATGAGTTGACCTTGCATTTGATTACATGGAATAAATTCAGCCACTGTTTTAAAGACTCTAAAAGGGGATATAACCAAGTATAAACACCAATAAAATATCCAATCTAGGGAAGACACTTTGCTGACCTGTATTAATTTACTTTGTCTTTATGTTGCCTTGTTTTAGAAGTGAAGAAACTAAGGCTTCAAAAAATTAAACCTGTAATTTTAAATGGAATGGAATATTATAACCAGTTTATACAGCCAAAAGTAAAGTCCATTTCTCTGGAGAGCTATTTATTAAGTTTCCTCCAAAGGATGCCACACATCAACATTTGTACAATACACCTTGTCCCACAAAAATTTAAGATTAAAGGGTCTCATTTGGTAAATAAGTAAATAAATAAATAAATAGACCTAAATAAGTGTTCCCAGTGTAGGACTTTTCACGACTTTAATCATTTTCAATATCAACTGTGATCTTCCATGAAAGAATATATGCTTCATTTTACAAATTTGCTCCTTGCACCTTTTACTCTCCCTTAAAGCATGAGTTTTCCATGGAACACAGCTAGGGAAATGCTCCTAAACATCCACATCTTGATTATCTGGGTCTTCCTAGCACAAAGATAATCATAGGAAGGATGACATCTCTCCAGAAACCTGTAGAAGGAAGCTTCATAAACCCAGCTGGTTCTCCTTGTTGGGATATCAACCTAACTGTGCTTCATGACATAACTGGAAAAAATTCAGGCTTCCCAACAAACACCACCTGACTTAATATTATACCTGAAGGATAATAGATTGAGAAACAGATTGAATCTTAAATATATAAATAAAAACTGACCTCTCAGAGCCTTTTTAGTACAAGGGTTCTGAAACCTGCATGCCCACCAGAATCACCTGTGGAACCTTTTAAATGGATGAACTCTAGAGTGCAACTCCACCTCTGGGAGCTCTGAATCACATCTGCTTTGGTTTTTTTTCGTGCTCTAAGGGCCAAGGTCAAAGAGCTATCACCCTTCAAAGGAGTCACTCTACTTTACTGATAACAAAGACATAAAGACAGAGAATAAAATACTGCCTTTGTGCTCTTGATTTAAATCTAAAGAAATTGGAAATACCCTAATGTGTAAGACTAGAGAAGATCTTGAATCAAATATGGCACATCTCACAACCACATGGCCCATTAAAACTCATTTGATGAAAGGAATTTAGAGACTCAGTCATCCCTCTTCAGGGGCCCAGCCCACAGCTCTCAAATCCAGGTGGGTTTCCATTTCTGTGGGACACTACTCTGACACACTTGCTTAGCCAAAGTCACAGATGAGTGCCCCTCTTCCCTTCCCTTCCAGAAATGTGGAAAACTCTGGACTTTATCATAGTCACTGGAGACCTGTAGGAGAAAGAGGACATTAGGACAGGTCCATTTGGGCCCTCTTCTTCCTCCATCCCCCGACCTTCATCATCCCAATTTCCTATAGCGTTTCCTTCCTTACAACCTATTTAGTTGTTCCCTTTGTCCTTAGATAATAAAACTCAAAGATGAAATTCCCCAGTTCTCCCTCATTTTGTGGATTTTCATTCTTTAGAAATCCCTTTTTCTTTCCATAAAGCTTTACTCTTAAAATCACTACTCTCTCAAGTAAGTTAAGGAAGTGAGTGTTGAGACTTTCAGGAGCAATGTTTTTTTGCTTTTACTGCTCCTCTGTGCCATGAGCTTCCAGGCAGTTGCTAGGAAACATGATGTGAAAGGGAGAATTCAAAACAGTCTTTCTATTTGAACAATATTAGATCTATCCAGTTAAAAAGGGCTTTCTTTTTGTAAATAATAACTTTACCAATGTGATTATTTCCCCACATTCCCAGAAACTTCCTTTCCCATCATTTGGACTGCACTGGTACAAGGGCTCTGGTGGGCTTGTAGTTGATGGGATTGAATTGCCCAGCAGGGCTAAGGACTTGGTCTCACTCTGTAATCCAGGCCACAAGGAGGGGGACAATGAAAGCTGGGACTGAGGCCCATGTGCCACAACCATTTACTACACAGGCAACAATGGATTGCCCAGCCTCTGAGGTCAGGAGCAGAGTTCCAGCTCATGTCATGTACCAACTTCTGAGGACACAAAATGAATACCTGCAGCAGAGATCCTTAAATCTAATCTCAGTGTCCCTTCTAAACTCAAATGATCTAACTTTTTGTCCCCAAACACTCATTTCCTTTTCTTTACTGGGTTTTCATTGTGTCCCTCTTCATGTGTTCACTGGTTCCAATACTCATGTAAAACTCCTCTGTCATGAAACATTTGGATCAATACAATCATTATACTTTATATCTGGGATGTATCTCAAAGGGATACCAAAACCAATTCTTTCATTTTCTCAGCAACAGCCAGAAAGGTTATCTGCCTTATCTGCCAGCAAGGCAACAGCAGTACAGGATCCAGGAATCAAGTCTAATATTGTATTTCTCAGGCCTTCTGTACTGTACTCATTCAAGACTATTACATTTTAATATTAAGGAATGCACTGAATGTCAAATCCATGCGCGCGCGCACACACACACACACACACACACACACTTTGCTCTCTAGAACCATGTATGCATGCTTTTGATGATATGCCTTAAATAAAACATTGCTTGTCTTGTGTACCCTCTACAACTGCATTAGCTCAGAGAGTGAAAAGTTGAGTCTGCCTCTACATCTTTAAAAGCTCTCCTTTTTAGAAGCAATGCCCATTTTGAAGCAAACCTCCACATACGTGAAAAATGTCATGCTTTATATCATGTGGTGCCTCGGGCATTTTGTTAAATTATTTCAATTTTTCTACTTTGGGTCCTAATGACCCGAGACAATCACTATACAAGGAGGGAAATGAGCTGTCTGCCTCCTTCCCTTTGAAATATTCGCCATGGCAAGTAGAAAAGGGCTTCCAGACTCAGTGGCCTCTGCTTAAATGCATTGTGGTCATTATTGTCCTCTATTTACATCTGTGACTCTGTTCTTGCTATTGCCTGCATGTGCATAAGTGCCTGATAATCTGCAGCCTGGCTTTCCTCCTTTGGAAAAATCTCTGTTCTTTAAACTCACCTGCCAACTTTGTGCTTTCATTTTGCTGTTCCCACTACTACTTTGTTATCTGTGTGTTTGTCTTAGGATTCAAGCTGTAAATAGAATACATGCATTCAGCGTTTTCCCAATGGAGACAATAGCAGGACCTCCTGAAGTGTCATTTAATACCTCTATGCAAAAAGGCCTACACTGGGTATCAAAAATGAAGTTACAACTACTAAGGCCAATCTGGTGACAAGAGCATTAGGAACAGTCTTCCTTCAATTCCAACATTTTCTTGCTCTGTTGATATTCTGTACATCTTTAAGAAGGGACAAAAATCAATTATACTGATACTGAGAAGCCTTCTTTAGGATTAATTACAATATCCACAATATAGTTCTCTTAATGCAAAACATTTATATTTTCTTGGAAGGATGAAAGTGTCAAAAATTTGATGAAATATTTTAGGAATGAGACTGTTCAAACTTTCTCTTTATTTCCCCAAAATCATAGAAAATGAGTTACTAGTAAAATAATAAAATATGTCAGTGCTATGAAATTGGAGAATATGTTGTCATTGTAAAAAAACAATGGCTAAACATTGTAAAAACAAGGCTAAAACAAAATACCTGGGAAGAATTAAGGGGGTTTTGCTAACCTTGAGGCTAGGAGACTCTGTGGCGCTTGCTTATGCTTCCTCTTAAGACTCTGCTCAGGGTTGTAAAACAGCTCCCATAAACATGATTCCAGGGTCCTGGAATGCCTTGCTGCTGGCAAGGGAAGAACGGAGGAATTCTCTATCAGCCTTTTATAGAAGCCTATAATTTTAGTCTTAGAGGTTAATTTTTAATTTAAAGATACGTACTCTGATAACGCATAATGACCCTAAGAGGAAGTCATATCTGAGGTATTGTTGTTTGTTTACGCCTCAAAATGAAGGGTTTTTCAAAATCTTACTTGGGAGAAGATTCAGATAAGGTTAAAAAAGTGCCAAGGAAAGAAGATTTAGATCATGTTGGTTTAAGAAGGTGAGAAAGATGTGGGCAACCATACATTGATGTCTCTCTCCCTCTCTTCCTCCCTCCTTTCCCCTTTCTCTGAAAAATAATAAATAAAATCTTTTTAAAAAATGATGTGGGCAGACATGAAGACAAGAGGCAGAAGAGAAAGGTTAAAACTAGCACCTTAAGTTTGAGCCAGCTGGGCCCTGTTTGCTATGTCCAGAACTGGGTAGTTCTCTATCGGTGGAAGTGTTCTAGAATAGGCTGAATGAACAAGCACCTGGCTGGCAAGAATGTCACCAACAGGATTCAACAATCAAGTACAGGATTGACCTCTGTTCATGTGATCATTAGTTTAGCAAGGACATACTATGTATCTTGTACCAGATGGATGCTATGACGTCATGTGATTACATCGTTGTGTGTTCAAATAGCTGTTCGTGTCAATAGGGGAATCTCACCAACTCTGTTTACTAGCCTAATATCTCCATATGAAATCTGAAGAGTGTAACATTTTTACTTAAGTAAAAACTGTTAATAAAGGCTTTGCCCAAAGTGTTTGAAAGAAGCCAGTTCAGTGGTGCATGATTCTTCTAATCCTGCCATGACTCCTGAGAGATCAGAGTATGAAGATAGACTGAGCAGAGAGCTGCAAGACTCAATGTAAAGGGATCTGATAACTAAAAAAATATTGTATCCTTAGATGTTCAAAGCATCCTCCCAAAGAGCTGTTTCTTAAGAACTGCTTAAATAATTTGCAAAGTAGAAAAGAATATTCATTAGACTTCTCTCTGATGACTAGCGATGTTGAGCATTCTTTCATATGCCTCTGGGCCCTTTGTATATCTTCCTCAGTGAGTTGTCTG
>PVIW01012196.1:0-33387 GCA_004026585.1 Noctilio leporinus | reverse complement strand
CAAGTGCTGGAAACAGCCTAAGTGCCCATCAGTGGATGATTGGATCAAAAAACTTTGGTACATATACACAATGGAATTCTATATAGCAGAAAGAAAGAAGGAACTTGTACCCTTTGCAACAACATGGATGGAACTGGAGAGTATTATGCTTAGTGAAATAAGCCAGTCAGTGAAGGACAAATATCATATGATCTCACCCGTTACGGGACAATAATGAACAAAACTAACAACAAGCAAAACAGAACCAAGTATATGAATACAAGGAATAGGCCTTCAGTGGTCAGGGGGAACAGGGTTGGGGGGAGAGGGGAGGTAGAGGCAAAGAAGGGGAGCAGCTTAGACAAGAACCTAGTATAAAGGAGCCATGGACATGGACAACAGGTGGGATTGACTTTGTGGGGAATGGGTGGGTGGGGAGGGGGACAGAGAGGAGCAAAAAGGGGATGGATATAATACAACAACAATAAAATTAAAAAAAGAAAAAAGAAAAAAAAATTAAAATGCCAGCCTTATCTCCTATGCATCAGCCTGCCATGTCCCTTCGCTACTATCTCTGCCCAGGAGCGCCCTGGTGCTCTGTATCTAGTGAGACGGTGGGGTCTGCAGGGGGGCCAGCCCCCTGTAATCACAGTCCCTGTCTGTTACTGCTGTGATCAGTTCACCTTGCCCCACCAGACACCCCCAAGGAAACAGTGCCTTCTATTTGGAAGATCAGAGCTCAGGGAACTCAGGAAATGACTTCCCTGCCCCTGGTTCTGGGGCACCTGGTCACATAAAGACAAAGCCAGAACAAAATAAAAGAGCATTGGTTTTATCCACACAGTGCAATACTGCAAAGAACACAGTATCTCCTTTTCTCTTGTTTAGATTGGATTCAAGTGACCCCATTGCTGGGAGAAGTCACTAAGGCTCAATAGCAAAACACACATGAAGCGGTGAGCACTGTGGAGATGCGTACGCGTTCCCAGCCAGCAGCTCTTTTCCTGCCTGTGCAGCTTCCTTCCTGACGGAGCCCAAGGGCCATCCTGCCCCAGTCCCTTCCTGAGTGCCCCCGCACCCTGGCCCAAATTATGAACTTGTGTCCTTGACAGTCTTCCCCTGGACAATAATCACATTGTGACTTTTATTATTCGTGTTATTCATGGAGCTTCAAGTCAGCGGCAGGCACGTTGTCACAGAGCCCTTGTTTGTGTCAGGGGAACGAAGCTGGGGTGGATGGAAATGGATAGGACTTGTGTCATGAGCTGGCTGTGTGACCTCGCTGTGTCTAAACTCAGTCACCCTACGTCTGTTGGGAAAAAGTCCAGCCATTGTTAATAAAAGCAGAAAGGTTGGCGTGACATCTATGTGACCTGGCGGCCAAGCCACGGGTATTGGAATGCGCATGTGTGAACAGTGACACCTTCATTGTACTAGTCAGGGGAGTGGTTGATGCCATTGGGTGTTCAGCTGAACATTCCTCCATGGAAACCATTTGGATGACTCAGAAGGCCACAGCTATGGACAATTAGTGATTGGCAGCTTCATCATGACAATGAGCCCACTCGTGTATCACGTCTCATGCAGAGATTTTTGGTGAAACATCAAATCACTCAGGTAATTCAGCCCCCACTACAGCCCATATTTGGAGCCCTGCAACTCCTGGCTTTCCCCAAAACTAAAATCACCTGTGAAAAGGAAGAGATTTCAGACTGTTGATGACATTCAGGAAAACACAATGAGGCAGCTGATGACAACTGGGAGAGCTGTGCGAGGTCCCAAGGTGCCCACTGTGATGGGGACTGAGGCATCACTGTCCAAAGTAAGATGGTTCTTGTATCTTGTGTCCTCTACAATAAATGTCTATTTGGCATAGTGCATGGCTGGATACTTTCTGGCAAATCTCTACAGGTGGCTCAGACTGGAAAGAGGCTTCTGTCTGAGGTCATTGGTTCTGAAGGCGTTCTCACCAGACCAGCAGCCCCAGGACCACCGGCAACATGGCAGAAACTGGGGGCCAATCCTAGCAACTGGTTTTATGGAGCCTCCATTCCAGGTGATTTCTGTGGCCTGCTTGTTGGGGTTGGGGAACCACTGTCCTCAGAGCTTCTGAGAACCCCCAACGTTTTCTGTGCTGATTTATATACAAGGTCTGTCCAGAAAGGATCAGCCACACAAACTGTTTTAATTACATTGACGTGGGCTCGATACTTTCCGGACAAACTCATATGTCCCTTTCCCGGAGAAAGTTTGCTTGTCATTGTATTCTCACAGGTGTCATGACCTTAATAAGAAATGGGCATTCCTGCATTAGCCTTGCCCTGCAGGTGTTTCCTGGTATCAAATGTCATGAATCTTACTAGAAAGAAAAAGAACATGTGGCCATTGATATAAACGCACTTAACTTCCATACTGACTGATTAGAGGAATACAAACAAGGGGATGAAAGCAATATGCCAAAATGAAGTCCAAAAGGGGACAGAATTTAGACAAGTCTGCTAGCTGTTCTGAATAATGAGTCCCAGATCTCTGTCCCCCCCAGGGTCCTGGTGCCAGCACCCTTCCCCTTCCTCAAAGATCACCGTTTCCCAGACTTGGAAGGGCCATCCGAGTTCATCTGAGCCCTGGCTGGGTATCAGGACCACCAAAACACAGCCCCCTCCCAGAGCTGCCTACGTAACTGGTCGTAGGTGGGGTCTGACCCTTCTATTTTTAGAAGTCGCCTGAGTGGTGGCTTGTAGGCAAAGCTAGAATGGAGAACCACTGAGCCGACAGGGGTGTTTCTCAAAACCATGCTGCACCTGTCCTGGAACAAAACCAGGTCACTCTCGTGCGTATAACCACGGGCCTCGCTGCCAAATGACAGAAGGGGCCCCAGAGGCTCAGAGAACAGGATGGGGGCGGAATCAGAATCATCTGTGAGCTCAGACCCTGGCTCTCCGAACCAGCCGGCCTCCCCTGACCTTTGAAAGCTAGGTGTCCGTGGCTGTGAAAACCAGGGTGGACGTCTCTTCTCTCAAGCTGTTAAATGAGAGAATGATACAAACATGCTTTGTAAACGAAGACACACCAAGCCGGGGTAAGGAGGTGATGAAACAATGTCCCAGGGAGGAAAGGAAAGAAAGCTTCCACCTTTTCAGTGGAGGCTGGTGGCAGCACTGCCCAAACAGGGTGGGGTGGAGCCAGGGTGGGGGCCGGTGACGGAGGAACCCACATGCCCAGCACAGCTCCCCCATTGAGCGGGCTTCTTCCCAGCCCTTTGGACCGGGTGGGCGGGGTGGGGAGCACTGAAGAGCTCAACTCTTCCAAAATGTACACTAGTAGGCCTTGCCTGTCGCCGGTCGCTGGCAGGATTGTGTTTGTGCCTGCTAATTAAAAACAGGTGCACTTGCCTGAGGATGGTGCTGGGAACCTTTGGGGCCCGGTTGCCCTGGAGACTGACATCTCTGCAGGCAATCAGTTTGGGGGAAGAGTTCTCACTTCATTTACATAGGAGAACTTGGGTTTCACCGGAGGTTCATCAAAAGCATGGGAAAATTAGGTATGCCTAGCAGTTCTCCAGGAGAGAACACCGTTTGATAAAATGGCTTTTCACAGAGGCAAAGAGTAACAAAGAATGAACACACTTGTTTGCAGTGCCTGCAAAGCCAGGAGCTGGGAATTATGGGGTTAGGGCGCTCTCTCTTACACAGTTTAAAGTGTGTATAATTAATAGTGTCCACTGCATTCCTTAAACCGGCGTTTTATTCCCATCCTAAAGGTGTGAAAGCTGAGGTACTAAAGAGAATCCCTTGCTCCAGGTTACTGCATTGGAGAGGGTGAGCCATCAAGCAAATCCAGGTTTGCTGCGCTGTGACCCTCGCTCAGCCTCTTCCAGCCTCGAGCCTCCACCTTTCATGAAAGGAGCAATTTGCACTGTCCTTAGCGGTTTATTTGGGGGGGGGGGGGGGGGGTTGCCTCTACTTCCAGAACACAAGTCCATTTCCTTCCGTCTAAACCTGTTTCGCCCTCTCAGAATCAGGATCCTCAGCAGGTGCAAGTCTGGGATTCCTGACTTGGAGCCGAGGAGAGAAGGCGTAGATGAAAGATAATGAGTGACAGAGACAGAGACAGAGACAGAGAGGCAGCTCCCGGCCCAAGCATCCAAGCAACTACACCAAAGCTCCCATTCGATTTTTAGCTTTGTGGTTGGAACTAGTTGAGGCTGACATTCAACGCGGGTGATTTGGATGCCAAAACGAAGCCAAGAAATTCATTTACCGTGGCTAGGATCTGTGCCCAAGGATTGGATGTCCAATTTTCCTCCCAATTTCTAATGGACGACTCTGGAGCCAACTTAGTTGGACTAGTCTTCAGCGGGGCTGTTTATTGCGATCTGAGGAGGCAGAATCATGAGGCCTCCGAACTGTATTGGGGATTGTGACGAATGAGGAGATAAGTCTAATGCTCTTTCTGCTTCACCCACCCAGCAGGAGGCAGGCTGAGAAGAGTCTTAACTTAGTGAACAATAGAGAATGATATGGCTGGATTTACAGCGTCGGAAAAGTTTAGCAAAATCTACTTCTTTGCCCCCCAAGTCGGTCACTTGAGGATTTGAAAACTTGCCTCTTCGTTCCTTCCTTTGAACAAAGAAACTCAAAGTTACCTTGCTGACCCTTTTCCGCCGACTTAGCTCTGAAGACATTGTTGAAAGCAAATCTGCGAACAGCCTCCCCGCTTTTCAACATCACTCAGCTTCGCTGTCACTCAACAAGGCGGAGGGCCCGGTGAGAAAGTCGAAATTGCCCTGGTCTTGAAATCAGAAAATGGGCACTTTGTTTTTAATCGCCAGCCTGTTTGACCTTGAACAAGTCCTTTCCCCTTTTGACTCAAGGATTTTCTCCCCTGCTGAGACAGGAGAGCAATGCCTGCCCTTCCTACCTCAGGGATTCCTGAGGCCCACCTGGGATGGGAGGGGTACAGGCTGAACCAATCAAAACACTGTCATGTCCTAGAGTAACTACTAGGACAGGAAGGGGCACTTGCATTCCACAGGGGTGCCCGGGGTCACTGGACACGGGCACGGCATGACCGCATGTGGGTTTTACAGTGAGGCACACCTGGGATCAGCGCTCAGCACTGCCTGGACAACTCCCCTGTGACCTCTGGCCTTACTGTCTTCTGTTAAATTAGAATAAGATGTCTCTCATTCACTGTCACGATTAAACAAAATGATTTAAACTCAAATAGCTTGCACTGAGTAAGAATTCAATGGTATCAGCCCTCGGGTAGTGGTTAAGCCTCTAGGTACGGAAGCCGGCCTATGTAGCTCTATAAATATCCAGTGTAGCTTCTTAGCTGTGTACCTTCGGACAAATATCTCAACCTCTCTGAGCCTCTGCTTCCCCACCTGTAAAACAGACAATTCTAAGACATAGGCTTGTCGTGAGGACTAAATTACTTTAAAAGTGCTTAGAAACGGGGCCTGTCCATCCTAAGGGCTCTTTTTCAAACCATTTTAACAAGAATTCACTCACATCTCTTCTTGACTCAACTGGTGCTAGGAAATGGAATCAATCACAGGAAAGTGGAACTCTAACCCTTCCTCACCTTACGTTCAAAGGACTCACTGTTCCGATCAGGAACACCTGCCTGCCACCTACACATGCGCAAAACAGAACGAACACACAAAGAAAGCACCCCATCAAGTCAGCACTGTGTCAAGTGACCGGGTGGCTCAGAACGGGAGAGGAAGGTTGGGCACACCTGCATGGGGCAACCCTCTTCTTGCTCTTCTAGATTAGGTCTCTTCCTTCCTGGGCAGAAAATGGGAATCTATCTATAGCCCGCCTGAACTTCTCCAGGTAACTTATGAAATTTCTCACCATGTGTTTATCGAACAAAAGAAATCCCTTTAACAAGTCAATTTAGAGGTCCTCCGGCATTCATTTGTTACAAGGGGATTTTTTTATCAGAAATAATGTTATAGACCAAGGTTTCATTTTGCCTGTTATTCTATATCTTGGTCTGGAGCTATTTTATTTTAAACGACACAAGGCATGGACTGAAATTTCCCAAGAGCATTTCAAAGAGCAATTTCTCATTTCCTGCCCCTACGAATGTGTGTTCTTAAAATAGAATTGTGCTAAACACTTTCTTCTGAAATCAGGTTAATATGAACATAAAATGATGGGGGGAAATGTGAAAAAAAGACATTAGAGCTTTTGTAAAACCTATTTATAAAAGGCTGCATCTCAGTCAAGAAAATGAAAACAAATTATTCATTAGCACCGGAACGTATTAACTCACAAACATTTCTTGACTGCCTTTTAGATTCCAGAGGCTACCACCAGCATTGGAGTTTACAGTATATCAGAAATAAGAACAGAAAGAAGTTAAGTAGACTATGAATGTGGTAGAGGTAAGCCCGGGGTGAGGTTAGCATTCAGAGTTTGCTGACCCTAATCATTGAGAGATAGTCAGGGAAGGCTTCCCTGAGGAGCTTCCCATGATGCAAGTCAGTAAGCAGTAGGAAGAATTAGGTAGAGAAGGATAGGGCCTTGATCAGAAGGAACAGCCCAGCCTGAAATCAAAGACACCCAAAGGTCAGGAAAGAAAGCCCAGGTAAAGGTCTAGAGAGTGGAACCTTAGGAGAGGAAAGACAAGACCACCCAAGAGAAGCTATGAGAAGCTCACGTATGTGATTTCCTCTCTACCCTGAGTGCTGCAGGAAGACATTCCTGGAATTTAAGCAAAGGAATAATGTGTTCAGTTTCATGTGTTAGGCAATGTGGATGGTGGCGTGAAGAACATCAAGCAGGGGAAAGGGGACCAGTTAGGAAGTTACTGAGTGACAGTGACCATGTGAAGAGAGAAGAAGGTGCAGATAAGAGGGGTATTTAGAGGAAAGACCCCAAAGGCTTGAGTTTTACGCTTCTATTCACCTACCAAGTAAGGCAAGGATTTTTGCCATAGGGTTTATAGGGATAACAGAACACACAACACCTGACACTGGACAGATGACCAGGACAACAGTTTATTAGTGACGTAAGTTTACCACCCAGGGAAGGAGGACACCACACTTCACACCAGGCCATGTGCAGAGTGTCTGTGGGAACAGACTACACCGGCAGGGTTTGTGGGAGAGTTTTTATAGTAATAATAAGGTGAAGTGGCCCCTGCTTCCCCTGGGAGGATGGGCTAGCAGGACAATGACACCTACTACTCAGGGCTAAGTAGGAACTGTGCCTGGTCCCTTGATAAGGAGCAATGTTTAGCGAGGGGACCTATCTGAAGGAGCAGAGTGGGGAGGAGAAATTGCAGCGAAGTCATTTGAGGCTCCCTTAATTTTACCAGATGCCTAGGCAGCACATAATACTGAGTCTTCATTTTAGGTCTTCTCCCAGAGCCTGATACTGGAAAAGACATGGAAGTGCATGTGAAAGAGGAGTCCATACATTTCTGGGCTTTCCCTTTGGGGGATGAGCAGGTGTTGGGTGAAGAGGGATGTAGAAGGTGATTGCTCTGAGGAACACATGCTGATGTGTTCACGTTGGGCATTGTGAGCTGAAGGGGTGAAGTAGAAAGAGTCTGTGGGTCAAGGTAGAGATACCATGTAAATAATTGTGTACAGACATCTGGACGGTCAGGGAAGATTCACTCTCCACCTTGTAGGACCCCTTTCCTTTACACACTCCCCACTCAATCATTTTTGGTTAGAGCCATGAAGTTTGGGAATGTTTTGTTATGCAGCAAAAGCTAACTGATACATGCAGATCTGGAAGTAAGATCAGAGCCAAAGCTTCTAATGAATGATAGGACTGGCCCTGAAGGTGCAATAATGGAGACATGTAGGTGGTGAGTCTAATGTCCTTCCTTCCTTCCTTCCTGTTTTTCTAGGTTGCTGAAAAATAATTATCTTTATATCAACTGGGTGTTTTGAAAGGAATATTAGTAGTTAAAGACTGAGGCTCTTGGGACTGGAAAGGCTGCAATTGAATGTAAGTTCTGCTCCTCTCTTATGACACAAGTTACTTAACTTCCCTGATATTTGCTTCTTTAAATCTGGATAACAGGGATAGTCATAATACCTATTAGGTTGTCATAAGGATTCAATCTAAATGCTTTATAGTCTGCCTGGGTTGTTATTTGGCTCCTCGCTGCATTAACCTGCTTTACGACATAGAGGAAAGCCAGACCCCTCTCCCTGACCTTGACTCCCCATCCAGAGCATGAGAAGTTTCCATCCGACAGCCTCTAAGCCCCATCCATCCTCATTCTATGAGAGCAAAGTGTGGGACAAACCCTCTTTAGGATTCAATAGTTACAAGGCAACAACATTCAGGGAATTTGAAAGGCATTTAAATAAGTGCACTGCAGCTGTACAGGAAATTCTCATTGTTTTCTTCATTTTTTTTTCCTTAAAGGAAAAATCAGAGAGCTACTTGTCAGGAGCAAGATAAAGCACGTCGCATCTAAGTTGCATCCCGCTGACGGTCTGTTTTGTAGCACAGGGAAACAGAATGCCGAGATTGCTTTCTGTAAAAAATATAGAAAGGCTAGCATATATCAAGACCACAGCGAGATTTTTCGTACTGTGTCTACTGTAACGTGCCGCGGCAATCTCGCCTGGCAGATGGGCCACCATGTGACGGCTAGCTGGGAAGCCCTGTTTGATAATTTATTGGCTCGTCCGTGTTGTCGCAACAGATGCCTCCTGGATACAGATTCGGTTAAGCCCACGGTCCGGGGGTCTGAGGTTATTCTCCTGCCAGTTGTCTGAGCAAAGCCAACAACGCACCACACGCGTGCACAAGGTTTGCGTTTCTGTTCCCAGGTCAGCTCTCGACTCCCTGTCCGTAAGGTGGGCCAGATTGTCACATCTCTCTCCTCTTCATCACCCATGGATAACATCAGAAAGCAGAGATAACACGTGTGTCTTCTCATGTTCCTACCGGAAACAAGTCAGATGCTAGCTGGACCAAGACCAAGTAGGCCCAGGGATTTGCTCTACGTGGAAAAGGTCAGAAAATGTACAAGGAACAGATTGGTTATGAATTGCTGCATAACACATGGCCTCAAACACAGCAGCTTGAAACAACACACATTGATGGCTTCACAGTTGCTGGGGGTCTGGAATTGGGTGTGAACTTGCTGGCTCCTCGGCTTTACGACCTGCCATGAGGTTGGGATCCCAGTGCTGGCCATGCTGGGGTCTCCTCTGAAGATCTGATAGGGGGAGAATCTGCTCCACAATGTGAAGAGCAGGACCAATGAAATCACATTGGTCCAGTCAAGATAGCATCAAGTATCCAAAACAAAGTGGAGTCACTCGTGTCAACCAAGATGGCTGCCAGTCAGCCGTGACAGCTCAGTTCAAGAGGGAACCTACCAAAGACACTCCATAGACACGTCTGGCAAGGAGACACACCCAAGACACCTGCACATGTGACCAGAACGGCCATGAGAGGAACCACCCATAGACAGGCTCCTGGGCAGATTCCCCACTTGCCATCAGGGGTGCCAAGACACTATCAAAAGACCCCGAAGGACAAAGTCACTGCCTTCCGGGTGTAACCGAGGCAGGTCCTGACCACTGCTGACACAGCCCAGCTCCACGCACCAGAACGCTGCCCCGCCCCACGCTGACGCCCCTTGGCATCAGCTGCTGGAGGCGCTGTCCTGCTGGATGGAAGACTTTACCTGCCCTGCCGTCCACCTGGCTCCAGAGACCCTTCCTTGGAAGATATGACAAACCCCTTGCCCACCATGCTGTCTCCCGGACCTGCAGACTGAGACCCTGGGACTCGGGTTCATTATTCGCCACTGATTACTCTGTGTGTGTGTGTGTGTGTGTGTGTGTTTTGTATTTCTCTTAGATTGTTAGTGTGAGTAGGATATTAGTGCATGTTGATTTTCTACTTCTTTATTAAACCTGCATTCAATAACAGGTGAGTGAATAGCACAGTGACTGTGTGTGACTCTTGTCTGTTCCTTGGTGCCTGGCTGACTAATAGGAAAGACTATCATGAACAGAGGCTCGTGACACATAATTATCCATAAGCTTGTGAGTAGGATCCAGTTTTTAAGGAGTATTTGGACTAAGGGCCTTGGATTCTTGCTCACTATTGGCCGGAGGGCCCCCTCACTTCCTTGCCAGGTGCACCTCACCAACATGGCAGCTTGCTTCATCTGGGTCAGAAAGGAGACTCTACAAGTGAGATGGAAGGTACCATCTTCTGTAACCTAACCCCCGAGGTGCCCGCCTGTCACCTGTGTCATGCTCTATCAGTGAGAAGCAAGTCAAGGGCAGGGCGTTGGAGAAGGTGTGGGTACTAGGAGGCAGAGGTCATCGTGGGGCATCTCAGAGTCAGCCTCACAACAACAGTCAAAACTGGGGTGCATGCCATGCACGGCGAGGCAGGGGGGATGGGGAGTGGCACTGCTCCTGCAACCACATGTCCTGAGCAGCACTGTGGCCCCTTTGCAGTGAACCATGCCCTTTTACACAGAAGCACTGCATGTCACCTGAGTCAAAAATGCATGTGCCTGGGGACATGGCCAGCTCACTAAGCAGGAAGGAAGCCTCACTGTACCTGGAGTCATCTCACCAATGTCACAGGCTGGAAACATGCCTAGGAGTGGCCCCTGACAGGGGGAGCTCGCAGTCTACAGGAGCAGGGAGAGGACGCGACCACTGAGGCTGAGGTCGCACATGCTGGTGGAAGTTGTCCAGGGTGCGGTGGAAGCAGAGGGACCAACTGGGACAGGAGGGCCTTCCGGGGCAGACGCGACGTCCTTCATCCAGCACACAGGTCCCCCGTGCTTGCTCCGGAGCAGACGTTAGTCCAGCCCCAGCAGGCCAGGGTGAGCCAGACAGACGAGGCCCTCACTCTGCAGACGGGAAGTCACCTTGGAAAGAAAAGGGAGACAAGCATCTCCTGAACAAGAGCAAGAAGGACTCTCCTCCAGGGACGAAATGGCAGAGGCCACGGGGCATGTGGGATCTGCCCGTGACCTCCTCGCCCTGCCCACCGCCCAGCCTGCTTTCTAAGGAGAGGAGGGGGAGTTGGGGACCGGGGGTGCCCCACTCTGCTGTGGACCACCCATGCTGAGAAGACAGCATCGGGCCTCTCTAAGCCCCGGAAGGGGCGATCTACTGGGATTTGCACTTTTAGGAAAAATCTTTCTGCAGCTGGGTGGAGACTCGTTAGAAGGGGAAGAAGACAGGAAGCAGAGACGTTTTGCTGGAATTTAACATGGTGGATGACGGGAGAGGTGTGACCAGACCCTCTTCCATTTGCTTCCTTTTCCCGGTGGGCTCTTTATTGCAAATGCAGTCATTCCCACGTGCCCCCTCCAGAGGGCCCTCCAGGAAGGACCCCAGAAACACGCAACTGCCGCTGTCAGGACACAGGACAGCCCCAAGTCCCCCACACGAATGTGGGCAGGGGAACCAAGTTTGAAATGTAAGGACAGAGAGACACTCCGAATTATGCAAACTAAAATCACTCCAAGAACAGTACCATCAAATCAAGGTTTTTTTTTTCCCCTGGGTCTTCTCTGGAACTTGCCAACACCCCTAAATGCAGATGACTGCCGTCAGGAAGATGTAAGGGATTTTAACATCCCACACAATATATTCCGGAATACGTAATGGTCTACTTGGCGCTCATTTGAAATTCCGCTTCGGAATAAATCACCAGAAGACGAAGCTGCCTTCATATCCCTTCCATTTCACATGCCTCACAGCGGAACCCGGGGGGCCGTGGGCCTGCCTGCGAACCGCCTGCACCCGATAAATGCAAAAGCACCTCCCAGGGAGCCTTGATTCGTCAGACGCTGACACTGCAGACTGAGCAAATTTAAGGAAAATCCAAAATGTTGTCCCCCTGTGGAGCTGAGACCCAGCGGGGGCCCCTCAGGTTCCTTGTTATTCCATTTATAATACTGTCCCCTCACCTTCTGAAAAGGCTAATACCTAGAGGTTTCCTTTGGACCAGAAAAAGAATCTCTGGCGAACTTCAGTTTTCATTTTCTTACATAAAGACGGTAACTCAGCAGAGATGGGACCTTTCAGGGAAACGTGCCAAAGCCCTGGCTTCATTTTTCCATATTTCAGAGACGCTGCGACATTTGTTCTTTCCAAGCCTCCCCTCCACCCCGACACAGTTACGGCTCCAGTGAGAAGCTGACGTCGGGCCACGTGTGATCCTTCTAAACTGTGAGTACAGCCTGCACGGAGCCAGGTTTTCCCGCTGCTCCCACCTCAACCAGAATTGTTTTTGATCCATGGTTCCCTAGCACCGGACTGAAAGTTGCCTGCCCAGGGCTGACAAGTTAAAGCGGAAGGACTGGTGTGAGATGCCAGTGAGGGTAAGCAAGGTTCCCCTGGATTCCTCTCTCCCAGCGTTTCACGAAATGAAAGGCACGGCTGCAGGACCCAGCCCACGCTGTTCCGAAGCAGTTATGGGGGTCCTATTGCCCACCACCCA
The DNA here is from genome assembly GCA_004026585.1 of Noctilio leporinus. Lineage (NCBI taxonomy): Eukaryota > Metazoa > Chordata > Mammalia > Chiroptera > Noctilionidae > Noctilio > Noctilio leporinus. Next base: position 20,935 of record PVIW01012196.1, on the reverse strand, counting down.
GATGCACAGCTCCCAAAACGAAAGTTTCGTGGAAAGGGGAAGGGGGGTTATTGAAAATTTTTAGTTTCAGAACACGCCCCTCGGAGGTACCACCTCTCAGAAAGCAGAAGTCTCGGCCTGGCATTCCCATCCTCATCCTCATGCCAGTCACCTCCCACTGCTCTGTCCTTGGTTAGGCAGGTCCCCTTCCTGCCTCATCAGCTGGGCCACCATGTTCTCCAGGCAGGTTGCCCATCGGGTCTCCCCTGTCTTACTCTTCTTACATGGGCTCCTAATTCAAAACCACACGGCACCTTCTTTCACACCGGAACTCATTTCGGATGGTGGGGGAGAGGGGGGTCCTTCTGTATCCTTTCAAACTGCAGGGCCCCTCTGCCATGGCTCCCCCTACTTCATTGCTGTGGAAAGGATCTTAGTCTGAATCATCTGCCCTTGTCCCTGGGCAGCAGCACAGCCGTTTATCTAGCTCTCCGCTTGCCATAGATGTGCAAAGCACATTAAAAGCTGTATTATCTCCTTTTCCCACCCCCAAAACTATGGGCTGTGGGGAATTTGGGGTTCCCTGCCCCACTCTGTTACAGTATGTTCCCAAAAGAGCTTGTAGAAAGACCAATTTTCAAACTCAAAGCCTAGAGCATTGGGTCCTGCTGGTCACTCTGGTCCCCACATAGCTGACAGTAATTAGGAAGTGATATCACTCATATAATCACTACGCTTTTTAACAGGGTTTTCACAAGTATGACCTCATGAGCATTGCCCCAACGAGACCTCTGGACCCGGCCCCTCACTCGTGCCTCCACATCAGAGTCATTTTCTAGAAACTTCTCAACTAGAAATATTCACAAACCCCAGAATTCAGTTCACCTTGGTATGTACCATGACCATACAAGCCTACCAACTCCTCCAGCTCATCCCAAAAAAAAAAAAAAAGAAAGAGAGAAAAGTGAAATTCACAGGTGATTAATTAGAACGCAAGTTCCTTTGAAGATGACGGTCAGCCTAGAGAGCGGGGGCATGAGGCCTGTCCTTCCCGGGGGTGCTGCTCCCCACCCCAGTCCGAACAGACAGAAGCAGAGCTTCCGTGGATTTACTGTTTGACGGTCGGCTCACCCCAGGGCCAGACGTTTCCTGAGCTGCTGAAATCCACAGCTTTGCCCTAAGGAACTTGGTGAGAAGCATTCTTCCGAGTGCCCCGCTTCTAACCCCTGAGGTTAGGTGGTGGACAGAGGCCAGGGCCTGAGTCTTTCTTGGAGGAGCAGGGGTGCAGGGTGAGGGGTAACCGCAGCTGCCCCGAGACAGAAACTGGAGAACTTCAGCGACTGCAATCTGGGCTGTCACTGCAGGTGGGGCAGGGGGCCAAGTTTCCAATGCCCAAGCTGTGCCACCTTGAGGGGCCCTCAGCCAACAGGAACCCCTGGAGGAGCAAGGAGCCCACGGAAGACAGAAGCTTGTGGGGTAAACCCCTGAAGCGGCAGCTGGGACGGGGTGGGGGGAGTATAAGAAGTCTGTCCGCCGATCAGGGATGAGCTGGGATGGGGGGATATCTGAAGTCCCCACGAGAGAGCCTGCTGCAGAGAAGGTGTTGATTCTAGGTTCCAGTAACCCCAGCCCTGGACTCCGCCCTCTCCTCCGTCTCTGCCCCCCACCCCAGTCCTGAAAAGTGCAGACGCAGCACAGGAGTGAGGAGGAGTGAAAACCAGGCCATGCTCACCCGCATCCTGCTGTCCAAGTTTGCAGGTAACCTGAGCTAAGAGGGGGAAGCATGGGGTAGAATGAGCGATGCGTGTTTTGACTTAGATGGTCCAGACTTTTCTTAAAACATGAAAATTGACCTGCTCCTGTACCTGGGGGTGACTGAAAATGTTCTGCACTCTGCCAGCAAAATCACCCAAGATGGAAAGTGTTATCTGATAAACAGGATGGAGGGGCAGAGCAGACAGACCCTCATGAGTCTCACCTGCTGCCACCACAGGCACATGGGTGCTTCTTGACAATGATTCCTACGTGGACAATCAGCCTGAATATTTTCTGTGTTGTTAGCATAGGACATCCGGCCAGACTTTGATATGGCTGACTTAAACAGATTTAAGATTTGACGAGCAATGGATCACAGTATTAACCAATCGCGGGCACATTGCTTTTTAAATCCTGGCCCTCTGTGGTAAACATCACAATTTATTATTATCATTATTATTATTATTATCACAAAATAGCAGCTGGAGAAACCGGGGCAAGGGGCAGGGAGATAGAGGCATGCAATTTTCTCTCCAAGTCTCCCAAGCCCCATTGCTAACTGAATATTTATCCCTTTCTGATAGAGCAAGAAGACCTCTGGAAGGAGGGTCTGGGAGGCCCGTGCTGGCGCAGGGGGCTCTTAACCCAGGGCCAGGGCCAGGGCCAGGAGGAGAACCAAAGATCCAACGCACGCACGCACACATAAAAGAATGAATTCTTAATCCTTACTAACAAGGATGTTAGGACCTAGGACCCTCACACCAGACTGAGATGGTTGATAGATACACAGTAATTCAAGATTCAAGTGCCCCAGGAAGAAGATGCCAGCCAGCTAAGGGGGCACAGGGAACCAGCCGTGGCCTTGAGCCATGAATTATCTAAGAGCCCCTTGGAAGTTGCACTGTTATTTTCAAAACTCACCAGGGAATGACGGGTGGGTGGGGTTGCTGGGCTTAAAGATCTAGAAGGGAACAGGCGACCCTCTTGTCTCTTGCACCCCATCAGCTCTGGGTGGGCCTACAGGAGGTAGATGTGTGCCCAGGGCCCTGGGGTTTCTGCCACAGCAGATTGTGGGGTCACTTTGGCTCACATCAGCGGAGAGCTTGGGAATGACATTGACCTAGTGCAGAGGTCACAGCTCACTGCAGTGTCTCCCAGCCTGGTAACACCTTTAGCTGCTGGGTTGGCCCGTTTGTTCCATGAATTGGTTCTAGTTGTTCTTAGGTGTCTTTACCTTCCTTTAAAATAATTCTGTTTAGCTTGTATTGTGACGGACGTCATAGCAGCGAGCACTTGAAAAAACAGCGAAATGGGTGAACTTTTGTGTAGCCATTTTAATACTGAAGAGGGAGAATAGGCAAACTTGATCGTATCATTTCAAGAAAGGTCAAAATGCAACTGAAACACACACAGAAAAGATTTGTGCAGGGTATGGAGAAGGTGCTGGGACTGATCAAACACATCAAAAGTGGTTGGCGCAGTTTCATGCTGGAGGTGTCTCACCGGATGACGGTCTACAGTCCGGCAGACCAGGTGAAGGTGACAGCAATTAAATCGAGGCACCCACTGGGAACCATCGACACTACGCCACGTGGGAGCTGGCCGACAGACTCAAAATATCCAAATCAATCACGTTATTGGCAAAAATGAAAAAAGTGTCTTTTATTTCACTGGGGGAAAAACCATATGGACTTCTTGACCATTGCAATTAAGAAAAACCACTGTGACACCAAGTCCGCCCCACAGCTGTGTGCAGCGGGCCACGGAAGAGGCCGGTGCGCAGCCCCACACCGGGCCTCCCTCCTTCTGCGCCGGCGCTGGGGCCCACGGTCCCCCATGGACACGCTCCTTGCACGATTCTGCCGGACCCGTGTGCGGTCTGCTCTCTTCTCCTGAAAGAGGCAGCCCGGTCCCCTCCTTATGCCCGTTCCCTCACGGCCCTTCCACCTTGTGTTTACGGTAGGATTTTGTACTTGTGGTGTTATTTCCTTAGTTACCAGGAATTGAAGATGGTTTTCTCTTTTCCTACTGCGCCAGTACTTGTATTAGGGCGGCAGGGCTGAGTGGCCTGGCGGGGTCTTCAGGGCTCAGCTCCGGAGAATGAGGGGTGGGTTAGGGTTCACGCACCACCCTACAGCAGCGGCTTCAGGGCCTCCCTGCAGGAGCCTGGCAGTTGTCACCCCGGCCGTGTCTCAGGGCCCCCTAGGTCCAGCTACAAGGGGTCCAGGCCCTTTCCCCTGTTTTACCCCCTCCTGGCGGATAAATTGTCTGGGGCTGGTGAGGAAGAGTCTTTGAGACACAATTCAACGTGTGCTCCTCCAAAAGGCCTGAAGTGATGGAAGGGACACAGAAAAGGTCAAGCATGACACAGGAGTCCAGGGTCCTTGGTGACGACCCACCTACGACACCTCCACTTCCATCTGTCTCATACGTTGTGGCTCCGGAAACAACAGGATTCGGAAAATGTCTCGGAAACCACTGCTGCTGCATCAGCAGACCTGCTTTTGAACTGAGGGCCTGGAGGCGCACGGCTGCGGGGTGGAGACAAGGAGCCCAGGATGTGAAGCCTTGTTTGTTGCTCTTCGCCCCTCCTTTCCGAGGCCGAACGGGAGAGGAGCGCTCACGGGATTTGCGCAGGTTGGCTTCCCATGAAAGGCACCAGCATGGCCTGGGCATCGGCTAGTTTCTGGAACGTTCTTTCCTGCACTGAACCCCTCACCTACGGGACTGAAACTCTCCACCACTTGGCGCTTCCCAGTGGCACCGAGCTGTAGCCAGGCTGCACAGCCAAGGCCTCTGCCTCCGCCTCCACCCCCTCCCTGTCACAGATGACATCGATGCGGTGTCCGCAGTTACTTCCGACCATGAAAAGTGCCTGCTTAGTTGAGATCAGAGGCGCCGTAGACAGGGAACTCATATTCTACCAAATACTGCTCGGGCAGGCAGCTACTACCTGCAAGCTATTTTCTTGTCCAAAGAAAGATGCTTCCAAAAAGGGCGCTTTCATTCTGGTGGATCATATACAATGCTAGTGTGAAAGCTGGGGCGGGTTTCCAAGGCCCTCCTGCAACAGACCCCTCGTTTTACACAGGGGAAACTGAGGCCTGAAGCTGTTACATGATGTGTTCAATAGAGCTTATTGGGACGCAAACCTGACTTCCAAACCAACGTCTCTCCTCCCCACCCTTCTTCTCTTAATCAATAGCTGCCTTAGCTGAAACTGGAAGGAACAAAAGTATCTCCGTGGAACTTGACCTCCTCAAACAACAGTTCTTTGCACAACCATTTGGCATCTTTGAGCAACCGTCAGCAAAGATAAGCATCTGCCTTGAAAAGAAGAGAAACCACACAAAACATAAACCCCACCATTCAATAAAATGATGGATGGTCCGGGGCACCAAGGTAACTCATTATTAACTGTACCGTTAAACAAGCAGTTAACAAGGATTAATCTTCCAGTTCCATGCGCAAAGTACACAGATAACTCATTAGTTTGTCAAGTCCTCCTTTCTCGCAGCATCCTGAATAAATGACCCTCTCTGGGAGAAAAAGGGTGATTTCGCCTGTGTGGGAGCCCCTGCCGGGCCAGGGGAGCAGCATTTCCTGAACACTGTCCAAAGTGAGCGGGCCGATGGGAGTTCAGAAAGCAGAAACTAGGACGCACCACCACACATACGATAATTGCTTTAATTACACAGGGCAGCTTTGCAATGATTTTCATCCCAATGTCAGAAATTCTATAACTGGCCTTTCATCTTGCATTTTAGCTACTAAAAATAAAAGTAATCTATTTTGAAAAGCTTTGTATCATATTCACAGGTATCCGTGTGGAAGGTAAACCATTCCAAGGTAAGGTCTAACTTGTGGGGTTTTCTCTTCATCGGGAAAACAAAAAAACAAAGAAAACAAACAAACAAAAAAGCAGGTTGATTTCTAAGAGGTACAAATATGGGACACACATATAAAGCATTTTGATTATAAACAATGAGGTGCCCAGGGAAAAGTAAACCCCTCGTTCCAGCAGACCTCAATGGCCTGGGATTTTACAAAAGGAAAGGCTTAACTGTTTTATATAAAAATAATGTTTACAACAAACAACAAGTGTTGGCGAGGATGTGGGGCAAAGGGAACCCTGGTGCACTGTTGGTGGGAATGCCGACTGGTGCAGCCACTATGGAAAGTACTACGGTGTTTCCTTAAAATCGAAAAATGGAACTGCCTTTTGATCCAGCAATTCCACTACTAGGACTATACCTGAAGAATCCTGAAACACCAATTCATAAGAACCTATGTACCCCTATGTTCATAGCAGCACTATTTACAATAGCCAAGTGCTGGAAACTTTGGTATATTTACACAATGGAATACTACACAGCAAAAAGAAAGAACTCCTAACCTTGCAACAACATGGATGGAACTAGAAAGTATTATGCTTAGTGAAAGAAGCCAGTCAGTGAAGGACAAATACCATATGATCTCACCCATTGCAGGACAATAATGAACAAAACTAGCAACAAGCAAAACAGAACCAGATATATGAATACAGTGATTAGGCCTTCAGTGGGCAGGGGGAAGGGGGTGGCGGGAGAGGGGAGGAAGAGGCAAAGAAGAGGAGCAGTTTAGACAAGAGCCTAGTATGGAAGAACCATGGACATGGACAACAGGTGGGATTGACTTTGGGGGGGAATGGGTGGGTGGGGAAGAGGACAGAGGGGAGCAAAAAGGGGATGGATGTAATACAACAACAATAAAATTAAATTAAAAAAATAATCTTTATGTTATCATCAGAGGATTATGAAAAGTAGAATCAAACCCCATTTTTTCAGCACCCAACCCCACTGCCCATAGGCAGCCACCATTAGTAGCTTGCTTTCAAATTCTTCTTGGACGCTTACATAAGGGAATTAAATCTATCTTTCTTGCTTTGTCAATGTTAGACTGAACCTTTTTAGTCTCTCCTATAAAATGAGGATTTAGAGGGTGAAATTAGCCCATGTATACAAACATCAACATCTCCTCCCTCCTCTTCCTTTTTTTTTTTTTGTACACTATAGCATTAAAAGGTAAACCGAGGCACATCAAAATATGAAGCGCTTCTTTGGGTAAACACCTGTTCACATTGGGCAGCTTCCCAGCTCAGGTAGTTAGAAACGCTGCAACCTCAGGAGCTGGGGAAGAGAGTTTTCTAGAGAAGATGCAGCCGCAGCAGCAGCAAAGACCTGATTGGCTGTCACGCCCGTGGTCTAGTTTGGGAGAGGCTGGCTGACCGTGATTGACAGTCCTTAGGCCTCACCCTCTCAGATCAAGTGCCGTGACTCCCACCGGCTCTGCTTGGCTCATCCCGGCCCCCTTGTCTCAAAATGTTAGCACCAGTTAAATATTATTTACACCTTGCTACGTTGTACCTGTAAACCTTCTTCAGTAGCTTCCATGAGTCTTCCATTCTGAGTCCATGGGTTAATTCAGAAATGCGAAGAATTGCATAATCTGACCACACCCATTTTGTAGAAAAAGTCCTAACTTACGCAGAAGAGAATTTTCAAGCACGACATCTCACAAGCCTCATTCATTTCTCTGTCGCTTTCTTCATCCCCTCAGGTCGTTTGATGGTGCCCTTTTTTTTATACCCTACATCCTCCTGTCTCCTGGGTTCCTTTTTGATTCTGCTAAAACATCTTGACGGTATTTTTTTTATAGGATATCGGAGAGGTGAACTCTGAAATCATGTATGTCTGGAAGTGTTTTATGTGGCTGTAACTTGGTTGGTGGCTTATCTGGATATAGAATTTTAGATTCATACCATTCTCTCTCAGTGTTTTAAAGGTAAACCTTTATAGCTGGTGCCCCTAAAACTTCTACTGCAAACAATCTAAGTTTGCATATGTTTGTGGGTTTACATGCTATTGATTTCCCTTCTATCCTAGGATTTCTGAACTAGATATGTACTTTTCATTAATCCAGTATTTTTGATTAAGCCAACTCAGCTTTTCCGAGAAGATTTAACTTCTCAACTCAGAAAACGATCTCCCATTCTTATTTTATTTCCTGCATCATTTTTGTTTTCTTCTCTAGAATTGTAGTTAGTGAAGGTTGAAACCCCTGGCTCTATCCTCAGGTTTCTTCATTTGCTTCTCCTGTTTTGCACCTTGGACCAGAGGAAAGACCCCACTCCGCTGGCAGGTGAGGGGCAACAGCTGCGGCTACTTCGTCAGCCAGAGGGTTGCTCTCTCTCTCTCAATCTAGCGGGTAAGCTTTCTGGTAGCTTCTCAGATATTCCAGCCCACAAACCACCTGGGACACAGTGGTTCAAGGAACTGTCTTCCGAACCCCTGACTTGACCGTATAGAAACTGAGACCCAAAAAGTAGAGGCGACTTTTCCAAAAGCAGAGGTGATTGTGCTGCCTCGCTCAGGACTGTTTTTCCCCCAGGGGTCCACACCCACCAGGGACCCTGCGTCCCACCTCCCGCAGGGAAATGGAGACTGTCAGAGCTGGACTCCACACCCTCAGCCAACACATGGAGAGACTGAGGACCAGAGCAAAGACAACGCAGTCTGGCCAGGCCTGGCCCAAGCACACAGTAGGGGTGCAGCTCCTGAGAGCCGAGTCTGAATCGAAAGGGGAAAAGGAGGTTCGTTTATGCCAGAAGTGTGGCGAGATATATGGGCCTTTTCCCTGGGGTCTCAAGCGCAACAATGAATGGAGAGACCTAGTCTGTAAGTGGGAGTGCCCGCAGCCAGGGACCACTGCCTTTTGCAGGTACACTGGACTCAGCAAAGGAAACACAGGGGTGTCTCCCTCCAGTTTATTATGGCCAACGGCCATTTATTATGGCCTCATGCCATTCCTGGCATGAGGCTAGTACACGTTCACCAGCTCTTTCCATCAACCCTGGAGGCACATGCCTGAGTTAAGAAATAAAATGCTCGGGAGCAGAGCTGCTGCTCAGGTGCTAATCGAGATGCTCTCAAAGGCTCGCCGGAGCCTTAAGGATGAAGGGCCACCAAGAATGTGCACCGCAAACCTTCCCGGGCCTGTATCACAGGGATACTATTCCTCAGCTCCGCACAGGAGCAGAGCTGACACGCCATGAACAGTATCACTTCTCCGCAACTGCATGTCTATTTCCACATGAGAGCCTAGCGCGATCCCAGGGGTTAGGGACATTCTTCAGCGTGAGTAATCTGCGATAACCCATGCAGATTCCTCCGGTAATCAGCACGGTTCCTGGCACATGGTAAATGCTCAGGGCTTCTCCACACGATCATTCATTCGTTCATTCATGACCCTCAACCCCACTTAACATCGGTGGAAACTGAGTCTCAGGTACGAAGTGGGACTGGCCCAAGCTCACAGGGTGTCAGTGTCCAAGTACGAACCTAGGTGTTGAGATTCTGAGGAATTTACTCTTTTTTATTTTTTACTCTGCCTCTCATATAATTCCTTTTATTTTTTCAGTTAATTTTCCAAATAGTCCAGGAATAACCTTGAAGTAAATTTTCTTCTTCTTGTAAAAAGTTGCCAGCTTTATTGGGAGGTAACTGACATGTGAAAATTTAAGGTGCACAACATGATGATATCGATATCCATTCTATGGTGTGAAATGATGACCATCGTCCATCACCTCATATAGCTACCCAGTGTGTGTATCTGTGTGTCCGTGTGTGTCTGTGTGTGTGCGTGCATGTGTGTAAAGAACTTTTCAGATCTACTCTTAGCAACCTTCAGGTATGTAACACAGTACTATTAACTATAATCACCAAGTTGCACATTAGATCCCAGAAGTTATTTATCTTCTAACTGCTGTAAAATGTTTCAAATACAGTTTGGGAAGGCTGTCTACTCAGTAAGGGGCAGGCACATGATCACACAGCTAGTCACTGACAGGGCTGGGACGGGAGCCCAGGTCAGGGGGACTTTCAGAGACATGGTTCACTTCCTGTGAAGCTACTGAAGAGGAGTGAAACCCTGTCCCATATGGGAGGACCCCAGCCTGGTAGGGCGTGGGGCAGGTCACACGGCTGGGCCCAGCGCAGCACGGCAGGCTCGCGGAGGGATGGGGGCGGGGGTAAGGCGCTGTCTGAGCACAGGGTGCGCACCTGGCTGAGGCTGGGACCACAGATAGAGGGTCACAGAAGATCTCCCTGGAGAAGTGACTTGGATTTCGCGTTCCTCTATGAAAAGGAAAGGAAAAGATACTGATTTTTAACTGTTTAATCCCCTAGTTTGCCTGCTGACAGAGAAATCGTGATGGGCTTGTGCACCCATGCCTGAGCTTGCCATCGGCATGAAGTCCCCAGTGTTACGCAGCCAAATGCGAAGAACCTTGACCTTCTAGCTTATCCAGATCATTCCCCTGGGGACTTAAATGTTCCCCCCAGCCTGATGTTTACTGGTTTATTAAAAGAACCCCAACCCCTGTTGAACAGGAATGAAGCTCCCTTTCAGGGGACACTTTCTCTACACTCGACACTGTAGTTAGCCTAGACACTGTTTACTATGCTTGCTCCTCAAAGCCACCCTTCAGGTCATTATCCTTAGTCCTGTTTCTTACGACAGATGAAGTGAAGCCACCGTGTCACTGACGTGGAGCGGACAGAAAGTAGCTAATGCATTATCTTCCTCTCAAAGGTGCGTCTGAGACTAGATAGTCTGACACCAAGATCCTCTCCTTTTCTTCTTTTACCACCTTGCTGCCCCTCTCTGATATTTATGTATTTTACATATCCACAGATTTCCGTTGAAAAGGAAGTTATCTTCATTGCTTTGGAAGCGAGGTGAAAATAGTTATGACGCATTTTTTTCTCACCAGGAGGCTCCACCCCCAGGACCTCCACCTCCACCTCCCAAAGCCACCTCGGAAGACTAACACGTGGTGTAGCCAGGGTTTCCACATATCAATCTGGGGTGAGGGGACAACATTTAATCCATAACAGGAGAACGCAGATGTTTTCTTACTTTCTTTCACTGTCTCTTTGGAAATTTAACCGTGCAAACACTTATGTAGTGCCCTCCATTCCAGCCCCTGGGCTAACAGGGAGCACAGGGTACATGGAGTGTGGTTGGAGAAATAATAAGGAGCGCGAATCCAGAGCCAATGGGGGAGAGCTGTGGGGGGGCCCGGATAAGGGCTCGGGGCGCACTCGGAGGGGGGCCCGTTCATTCGGCCCACCAGGCGGGGGGCGGTTCACAGGCCACGCTCGTCCCGCAAGGCCAGCAACGCGCGCGCTTTTACACAGAGAAATGACCTGTCACTTGCGTGTTAGGATCATCTTTCCAGCGGTGAATATTTTCAAGGTCAGAAACGCGGAGCCCAGCGGAAAACGGGACGGGACAGAGAGGTCCCTGGTCCTGCTGATACTGAGGGAGCTCCTCCAAGTGGGCGCGGGTCCCGGGCGCAGCACAGTCTGTGCCCCAAGAGCAAAGCGCTTAAGCAAACAGGCTCTGAGGCGCCATGAGACGCGTGCACTCCGAGAAAGCAACCCACCCCAGCTGCAGGATGTCAGCTAGCTGCCCAGATGCTCGTTTTAAGCTGTGTCATGATGGAGAGGTAGCAGTTACCCAGAAAAATGGGACCGAGGGGGAAACCTACGAGCAGGGAGAGAATGTTCTGGGCAGAAGAAATACATAAACCCATGCCCGGGGCTAGAGACATCCTGTCTCTGTAGCCGGCCTGGGTGGTGCAGCCAGAGCTGTGGATTAAGCTGGGGCCTTGGACAGGACCTATTTATCTTCCTGAATTGAAATGGCTGCAGGGAGGACAAAAACTGGAGGGAGCAGGTGTAGGGGCCGCCAGACCATGTGGACCAGAGCAAGGGGGCTGTGATCAGGGGAAAAGAGGGTCCGCGGCACTAAGACGGTAAGAGGGGCTGGGAAGCAGACGCCGCATGGAGATACTTGGTAGAAGGTAGGCTCATCAGAAGGGCCCCAGCAGACAGACGGAGAGAGCCGGCGTTCTCTGTTCCCGGTAAAGAACGCAAGAATTGCCTTAAGACCCTGGTGCAGAATAGGCACCTCCGCAGGGGTGAAAGAGGCAAGCTCCCCGTCAGGCCTCCCATCCAGCCAGGGGGTCTGCTGATGGTACCACCTCTGACCCCGCAAGGATCCCCGCAGTCCCACGGAGAGGCGGGCAGAGCATCTGCTTTTGTCCATTGCCAACTCTCTTGGAGACTCTGGGTACCCCACTGCCTCCCAGGCGTGAGGAACCAGAAGAATGCCCCCCAAACACACTACTGAGCACAGTCGCCTGTCCCATGGCATGCCCAGGCTTTGGACCAGCCTACAGACAAGTCCTGCGGGGAGTGGGGGAAGGGAAGGAGAGCAGCAGACTGACTCCCAGCATGCATTGTGCTGGAGGAACAGTTTTGATGAAAGATCAGGGCAGTGGGAAGAAGGAACGAAAATTATATAGAAAGGCAGATGCCTCTGAAGATACCACCTTGCAAAGGTAGCTTCTTGGCAGGTAGTGTGGCACCACGGAGGGGACAGGCATGCGCAGACGCCCGGCAGTCAGGGGTCAACCACTAAGGCAGGATATTGTGCCCCTGTGAACCTCAGAGCCCCCAGCCATGAAATGGGGGATAATCCCTACTCAGCTTCATTCCAAAATGTGGCAGCAGGAGCAGAAACGGCCTGCAAAATGTCCAAGTGCTGCGTGCGTAAACCCTGCATGGATGGATACGAAGATAAATTATTCCATGAACCTGTAATTGCTTTAAAAATAGCTTCTGTGAGAGTAAATTGAATGTTAGTGGAAATGCCATGAGCCACGTATTTTCCTAGAACGTGCTACAATGAATTAATCAAGTCCCTGCTGCTCGGAAAGTGTGTGTGTGTGCATGTGTGTCCCAGGGGTGGCAGGGGACACCGCCAGCGTAGGAACAAAGGCACCAAAGCATGAAGGCTCCCGGGCCTTTGGGAAGAAAGAACATCCACACCTACAAGAAGCATGCCCACCACCAGTCTGCTGCATCTTCAGGTGCCCTTCTCTTCCTAAAAACTTCCTTCTGGCCCCTAGTAAGGAATAACATCTTGATAAATGCTATAGGTTGCACTGTGTTTCTCCCAACATTCATACATTAAATTCTTGACTCCCAATCCCTCAAAGTGTAACCTTCTCTAGAGTCTTCATAGAGGTAACCAAGTTTAATTGAGGTCATTACAGTGGGCTCTAACCCAATATGGCCAGTGTCTTTATAAAAAAAGTGGACATTTGGACACAGAGGCATGGAAAAAGGGAAAGAATGTAAAGTGACATAGAGGAGATGGACATCTACAATCCAAGGAGAGGTGCCTGGAATAAGTCCCTCTCCACTCACCCCCCTGAAGGAACCAGCACTGCTGACACCTACCCTCTGTGACTGTGAGACAAGCAATTTCTATTCTCTAAGCCACCCAGTCTGGGACACTTGGTTACAACAGCCCTAAGACATAAGGAACTGAGACCATCCAAAAAGCAGGGGCCCCAAGCGGACACATCCCTGGGACGCATCTCAGAGAGGGACGGGTGTCCCTTCCACACTGAGCCATCGTGGCCTTCGGCAGCTGGCCAGGCAGCTCTGGCAATAACTGAGAGGGAAGGATCACTTAGGAGGAATGGGCCCTGCACAAGCTCTTAGTGGTGTTTACTGGGTTGGCTCTCAGGCACCTCCATTTCTAACATTATGTGGATGGCAGGATCAAATTTGAGGCTCTCCTTGGGGAAAGTCCTACCTAACCCATCCCCAATCCCATTCCTACCCGCCTTTCCAGCCACGCTCCATGACAACCCTTCACCCGGGTTGGGCCCACGTCTTCTTGGTGCGCTGGTCCCAGCACGTAGCCCTACCTGGTGATGCTGGCCTTCTTTCCCTCACAGGTGCCATTATCCCCACCAGGAAGCCTTCCTAGTGCCATTTACTGCATGCCAACCAACTCCTAGGGTATCCGCTACTTCATTTCTTCAATACTGTGAGCACCTTGAGGCTCAGTGACATGAGGAGACAGGCCAAGGCCACTCCCTTGATAAGTCGCAGGTCTGGGCCCCAAACCATATGCTGATTCTGGGCCTGTGGCCCATATCCCCCGAGCCTGTTCGACTCTCCGACAGGTCCACGCACTTGGTGAGTTGGCCTTGTCTTTCAACTTGCCAGACACTCTAACTCCGTCACCAGCAAGGCTGTAAAGGCAGAGACTCCACCCCCTACTTCCTGTGGCTGCTCTAGGTCCGCATTTACTGGAGGTGAATGTGTGGATCAGCAGTGGGCTGGGGGTGGGGGGAGCCCAGAAACACAACACCTGGGCTCCAGTTCGCTCAGACAACCAACTGCCTTGGTGTCTTCAGAGGGTCCCTTCCCCTCCGGGAGCCCCTGTTTCCCCATCTGTGGAGGGTGAGATTTAATGACAGCTGACTTTCCTCATGACATCTGATCACTAAATCAGCAGGCCCACTGAGAACCAACGCAGACATCAGAGGACCTGCTCACAGGCAGGACAGCCCCAGGGGAGCAGCTGACAGCCTCTGACAGCAGAAGGGCAGGAGCCAAGGGGCCTGAGTGGCAATAATGAAGCAACTTCCTCTTTCACATCCCGGTATTTACATTATGGGAATGAAAAATGAGGGGCGTGGGCCCACAAGAAGAAAGAACCTTTTAGGGGCAATGGAACATGGGTACCTGTTATAAATCTTCCACCTTTAATTACCTTTAAAGCTGGATATTAATGTCATCTTTCATAGGCCTTGGCTTTGGGAGAGTGGACAATGACAGAAAGAAGGGTCAACGATACATGGCGAATGACTTTGAAAAGTAATTAAGGAAATCCGCAGGCTGCACGCTTTGTTCTTCAAGATGAAGGCGGGGCCCCGTATCAGGGGTACTGATGGGGCCCCACTAGATGGGGAAACAGGAAGGGCCTGCGATCTCAAAGCAAGACCTGGGGCCGGGGACCTTAGACAGAAGGGTACATCCCAAGGCTTATAAAGGGGCCAGAACGGTAGGGAGACCAGGTTGGCCAAGGGCAGGGAGGAAGGCGAAGTAACATGACAAAGGTTTGGATGGTCCAAATTCCTGGTGAGGGGGGAAAAGGCAAAGAAGGAGGCGCCTATGAAAAGCTCTCTGTGCATAAATGGCAACGCCTGCTCTCGGGGGGCAGCTGCCCCAAACCCCTGGGATCTTGACTGGGCCACTTCACCTAAAGAAACCACGTCTTCCCCTGAAAAGTGGGAGCGGAGGTCCACCGGCTCTAACAGAGCTTCCCCAGGGGCAGGTAAAGTCGGCAGTGCACGAATCCGTGGCATCTTAACACGGCTGGGAAGCACCTGATCCCGCCCTGGTGGGCCAGGCCCCTCAGTCCACCGGTCCGCACAGCACCGGCCCCCCTCCACCCCACGATCCCCACTTTGACCGCTGCAACTACCTCCCACTTTGCAATGTCCATCTATCCTTGACCAGAGCGATCTTGCCAAATTGCTCATATGATCAAGTCTCTCCCTCCAAGGGCCCTTCCCATCATCCTGGATGACATTTGAAGTTCCTTAAGGAGGCAGACAAGACCTCCCTCAACCTGTCCCCAGCCCTGCGAGCTGATTGCTGCCACCAGTCCTACACCGCGGCCAAGCTGAACTACTGTAGGTCCCTCACGACACCCCGATGTCCAGGACCCTCAGCGTGTTCCTGTCCCGAGTGGCCTTTCCCATGACATGTTCCAACGTATCCTCCAAGACCTCATTCAAACACAACCTTCCCTGAGTAGCATTTTCCAACAGCCCCAGGCAGTTAATATTTCTGCCACCTTTGACTTTTACCAAAACAATTTCACGTTCATGCTGAAATTTCTACTATTTCCCTTAGAAAAGAAATACGCCCTGCTTTTTTAGTTTGAGCCTCTGCATGTTCCTGTGTAGCCTGAAAATTCGACCTGATGAATATCTCCAAGGTCAGTGGTTTAGAAACAACGTTGTCTTTGATCTACACTACTTGCGAAGATGAGATGGAACTGGGGGAAAATGGATGTGATTTTCAGGCCTTCAGCTGCTCTGTGGAACATGTCCGTAAGTGTGTGAGATTTGGGATCAACGGGGAATCCCCTGCTCTTGTTAATTCAAGAGCCTTGTTGAGAATCCCCTTCCGTGACGTGAAAACAGCATAGGAAAAATGGCCAATAATACTGTAATAACTAAGGTCGGGGGTGGGGACCCTTTGCAAAGTATATGACTAACCACTATGCTGGACATCTGGAACTAATACGAACTAATGTTGAAAGTAAACTGTAACCTAAGAAAATAAAAAAATAATTTCTTTAACTGGTGGAAGAAAAATTAAAAAATAAAAGTGAAAGAGAGAGAGGATTTCCCTCTGTGCCCTCACGGCAGCCTGGGCCCAGCCTGCACCCAGGACTTCTCCGATCTCTGCTTCCCAGCCTGGCACTGAGGGCCCAGTGATATGTATGTAACCCCATGTTCCCCAGCACCCAGCCTTATCTGTGAATAATAATAGTGAACATTTCTGGGGTTCTTCCTATGCACCAGGCACTGTGTTTAAACACCTTCTGTATATTAACTCATTTAATTCTCGCAATAACCCTAGGACGCAGGCATTATAATTACCCTCATTGTAAAGACAAGAAAACTGAGGTCCAGCATGTGTGTAGATTCAGAACCACAACACCCTGGCAAGGGAGGCCAGGCCTCTACCACTGCACTGCCCTGCTTCCTGTGGAGAGAAAATTGGCCACTTCTGAGTCCCATTATAATGATGCCCTTTCGTCTTCTACCAGTTCTGAGAAATGAATAAGACAGATAGATCTAACTGCTTACTTGTTTCATGCTGTCAATAGTCATTGAATAATCACTTTGTGCCAGATACCTGCCTTCAGTTCTGGGGTATCTGAAATGAGTAAACATCGTTTCTTTAAAAACAAAATGAAGGAAATCTGGCCTTCCTTCCAATCCATCACCTTCCAAGTCAATACTGCTACGTCTATGTTATCACCCAGAGGCCAACCCCACAGAACAAGCAGGTTCTCTTAACAGCCATAGAGGCCTGAGAACCGGCATCCAGCCAGGGTGACAAGGTGGAGAAAATGCTATTCTCCCAACAGCTGATCCCAAGTTCCCCTCAAGGACACAGTTGGACTGAAGGAGTTGAGTCCCTGGGGAATGAATGGCAGTTGTCCCTACCGGAGAGCTGAAAAGAACAGAAGCTTCCTGCTCTCAGGAGAAGCAACTCTGGAGAAACAGGGGTGAGGAGGGAAGGTGGTAGGGGAGAGGCAAAAACCAGGGTAATAATAAAAGTTATGACCTCATCCTCATAACCACCGCCTGATGTCCCATTTTACAACTGAGCATGCTGAGGCACAGAAAGATTAAGCTGACAAAGCGTATGTGATTTCCCTGTGATTTCCTAAGTCTTCCCCAATTTTTAGGAAAATCATAGGGGAGTGTGGTCCTGTGGATTTTGTTGGTGGTGTTGTTGAAAGCCAGGTATCAGTGCTAAGTGTCAGGTGTGAGTTGGGTTAGGGTGAGAAGACAGCACTTGCAGATCCAAGGCTGTTTGGGACGCCAGGCACCTGAGATGTCATTTTGCTTTGTCACTGCAGAAAAACCACCATGGAGCATCGCTTGGGCACGAAGGTTAGACACGTGTGCTAAAACTGGCTGGATTTCTGGGGACACAAAAAGGGAGTTCTCTAAATCTGTGGAAGCCAAACTGAAGCGACCCTGGAGTCCCTGGAAGACTTGGGTAGGCGAGCTCAGAAAACTTGAACGGAATCACTCCTGATTTTCCTTCACCTTCCTATATGCTGTCTGCTAAAGCAAGGCTGTGATAGAGGACAGACCTCCTCCTTTCCCGTGTTACAATATCTCTTCTTCCAATTTATCAAAGAAGGACTAGTTCTAAATTCGGGTCTCAGGTCATTAGCCACTGTCTCTTTCTTCTGCAGCAGTCTTAGTTCATCCTTTCATTAGTGTCACCATAGGCTGACATTTTATGCCACCGGATTTTGGGGACTAGCTTGTAATAAATTGATGTTGCTGTTGCAAAAGGAGACTGATTCTAATCATCATGTGATGGAGGGGTTGGCAATCCAGAGCCTACAGACAAAACCCAACTTTCTCCCTGTTCTTGCAAATGAAGCCCTATCAGAACACAGCCACAGTTGTCTGGTTTCATGGCTGTTGGACCCCAACCACAGGGCTAGATACAGCTGGAGAAGAAAAGGACCACCTGACATGCAAAGTCTATAACACGCTCTAGCCCCCTGCAAAAATGTTCACCGACTCCTGGTATACCCCATCCTTCTCAAATCATGTTGCTTTGAATTCTTTTCTTTGAAAAAAATAATAAAGAAGGAGGAGGAGGAGTAAAGCAATGGTTTGCGCAGAACCCCCATTTTCCTTTGGGAATCTAGACTTTTGGTGGGTGCCATCAAAAGGTGCCTCCATGACCAGCCCCTAGTTAATACCTTGGGTGTCTGATGAGCTTTTCTGATAGATAGCAGGTCACATGTGCTGTCACAACTCACTGCTGGAAGGCTTAAGAACGTCCAGTGTGATTCTGTGGAGACAGGACTCTCGCAAGCTTGAGCCCAGTGGCCTCTGGACTGTGCCACATGTTTTCCCTTTTGTTTGGTGTCCTTGTGCTCCAGCAAAGCACAGCCACGAGTGACAACATGCTGAGTTCTGTGAGTCTTCCGAGCAAATCCCCAAAATATGTCTGGGGACCTCAGACATATTAAGGTAACAAAACACTTTCAAGGATAAAACATATTCCATTAGAGACATGGAATGGAAAGGTGAATTTAAAGAGCAAAAAGAAGAGGAAGTACTTTTCAACTGTTGAAGAAAACCTTGCTCACTGTTTTTATATGACAAATTCTGGCTATCCAATTGCTATGATATTTAGAATCCAATGGAAACGTCTAAAAGAGTGATATAATGAAATTATGTTCTTAATGTTAGTATTTATAATACAGCAAAAACTTAAATTTCTAAAAAATTTAGAAATGTGAAGAAATACTCCATCGCTCAAAAAAACGGGGGTGGTAAATACGATGGAAGACTATAAATAAATGAGTGGTACTTGCTCGATGGAGGGTTACATACCTGTAGAGAATCTGATGAAAGCTATGAAAGCTTCCTCCAGGGAAAATGCACATATGCATACATACATATGTGACCTTTTATAGATCGGGGACTTCCACTTCCGGCCAAAAATGAAATAACAGGGACCACATTTCCCTTACCGTCTAAAACAACAACAAAAGACAAAAGACAGAAAATAGTCTCCGAGGCACTGGCTATCGGCAATAAGAACATTGGGCCATAAATAAAGAAGTGAGCCCCAGGACCACTCTAGCTTGCGGCCCTGCACACATTTCTGGTCATAGGCAGCGCCTACTGTCCCTGAGTTCAGGAGATAAAGCTGAGGGCAAGCAGACCACAGTGGCCCGAGCTCACAGGACAGACGCACAGGGAGGACGTTGCTGCACAAGGAAATTGGGAGACTTGTGGAGGTTCCACTCAGGCACATCCATTGGAGGAAATTACCTCAAGGGAAGCACCATGAGAAAGAAGAGAGGAAATGGTACTCAGTGCTCACAAGGGACAAAAATATCACCCCTTTCTGCCAGCCAGCAGCCGGACCGGAACACCTCCTTTTTCATGGAGCATTGGGCCGAGGACCTGAGGGTTCTGAGTACTGGAGAGTAGGCTGCCCTGGATGAAATAAGGCTCTGTCCTAACATGCAATGTTAAAAAGCACGACCTGAAAGGATCAACCTGTTTCCAAGTGACTTAGCTGATTCCTACAACAAAAACTAAAATATTTACAGGTACACAATATCCAACATCCAACCACATAAAATGGGTGAGGTCTAGCCTCCAATAAAAACCACTGGGGGCCCTGGCTGATGACTCAGTGGATTGGTGCCAGCCTGTGAACCCAAAGGTCACAGGTTCGATTCCCCAGCCAGGGCATATCACCAGATTGCAAACCAGGTCTCCAGCCAGGTCTGTGGCTGGAGGCAGGTGAAAGGCAACTGTACATTGATGTCTCTCTCCCTCTCTGCCTCCCTCCTTTCCCCTCTCTCTAAAAAATAAATAAAATCTTTTTTAAAAAGTAAAAGTAAATAAAACTTTTTAAAATCACTGGGCATGTAAGTAAGTAGCAAAATTTGGCCCATAAGGTAAAATAAATCATTGGTTTGAAACTATCCATAACTGGTGCAGGTGTTAGAATTAGCAGACAATGTTATTAGAAGTATTAACTGTATTCTATGTCTCCAAAAAGTTAGAGACATGGATCATATTAATACGATTCATATGAAACTTCTAGAAATGAAAACTATAATGTCTGAGAATTTTTTAAAAGTACATTGGGTGAAATTAACACCAGATTGAATATCATGGAAAAAGGGTCACAATAGATTCCACAAATATTAAAAGAATAAAAAATGTTAAAAATAATTTTATGCCAATAAAACAACAATTAAGATGAGATGGACAAAGTCCTTGAAAGACACGGGCGACTGAAGTCCACTCAGGAAAAAACTAGATAAAGCAAATGACTCAGTATCTGCAAAGAAAGTGAATTTGTATTTTAACACTTTTCCTAGAGGAAAATTTCATGGCAAAATGGCTTCACTGCAGCATTCTGTCACACATTTAAGAAGGAAGCATTACAAATTCTGTACAATTAATTGCAGCAATTAGAAGGAGGGGTACTTCATTTACTCATTCTTTGAGTCCAGTATTGCCTTGTTAGCAAAATAGTAAAAATAGTGTTTCATAACTATTAACAATATCCCTCATGAACATAAATGCAACATTCCAAAACATAACTTAGCAACTTAATCCCAACAATATGTATTTTTTTAAATAATACATCATGACTGTAATAGGTAAAATGGTGTCCCCAGGAAAAGATATGCTCTGACCCTCAGTACCAGGGGTGAATGTGACCTTTAGAAATGAGGCCTCTGAAGGGGAGCAGCTTAGACAAGAACCTGGTATAAAGGAACCATGGAGAGAGGGAAGATGGCGACAGAGTAGAGAGCAGTGCTGATGGTGTTCTCAAGTACCAAAGCAGCTAGAGGACAGGATAAGGAGCGTGAGAAGTCTTCAGGACCCTAGGGATTGGAACGGACAGCATCTGGACACAGGGGAGCAGAGCCCAGAGGCAGAGGAGGCCAGCGGGACAGTAGGTGAGGCGTTCCCGACCGA
>PVIW01012195.1:0-33398 GCA_004026585.1 Noctilio leporinus | reverse complement strand
GGAACAGAATAGAGAGCCCAGAAATTAACCCAGGACTCTATGGTCAACTCATATTTGACAAAGGGGGAAGGAACATCCAATGGAGTCAAAACAGTCTCTTCAACAAATGGTGTTGGGAGAACTGGACAGCAACATGCAAAAAGATAAAACTAGACCACCAACTTACACCATACACCAAAATCAACTCAAGATGGATAAATGATTTAAACATAAGCAGTGCCACCATAAAGGTCCTGGAGAAAAATATAGGCAGTAAACTTTCGGATATCCTACGCAAAAATATGTTTACTGATACTTCACCAAGGGCAAAGGAAATAAAAGAACGAATCAACAAATGGGACTATATCAAATTGAAAAGTTTCTGTTCAGCTAAAGAAAATATCAGCAAAATTCAAAGGGAACCAATTGTATGGGAAAACATAATTGTCAATGATACCTCAGACAAGGGTCTGAGCTCCAAAATATATAAAGAACTAATATGACTCAACACCAGGGAGACAGACAGCCCAATTAAAAAATGGGCAAAGGACCTGAAGAGACAACTCACTGAGGAAGATATACAAAGGGCCCAGAGGCATATGAAAGAATGCTCAACATCGCTAGTCATCAGAGAGATGCAAATTAAAACTGCATTAAGATACCACCTCACACCTGTCAGAATGGCAATCAGCAGGAAATCAACAAACATCAAGTGTTGGCGAGGATGCGAGGCAAAGGGAACCCTCATACACTGTTGGTGGGAATGCAGGCTGGTGCAGCCACTGTGGAAAACAGTATGGGGTTTCCTTAAAAAACTAAAAATGGAACTGCCTTTTGATCCAGCGATTCCACTACTTGGGCTATACCCAAAGAATCCTGAAACACCAATTCATAAGAACCTATGCACACCTATGTTTATAGTGGCACTATTTACAATAGCCAAGTGCGGGAAACAGCCTAAGTGCCCATTTGTGGATGATTGGATCAAAAAACTTTGGTACATTTACACAATGGAATTGTATATAGTAGAAAGAAAGAAGGAACTTGTACCCTTTGCAACAACATGGATGGAACTGGAGAGTATTTTGCTTAGTGAAATAAGCCAGTCAGTGAAGGACAAATATCATATGATCTCACCCATTATGGGACAATAATGAGCAAAACTAACACCAAGCAAAACAGAACCAAGTATATGAATACAAGGAATAGGCCTTCAGTGGTCAGGGGGAATGGGGTTGGGGGAGTGGGGAGGTAGAGGCAAAGAAGGGGAGCAGCTTAGACAAGAACCTAGTATAAAGGAACCATGGACATGGACAACAGGTGGGATTGACTTTGGGGGGAATGGGTGGGTGGGGAGGGGGACAGAGGGGAGCAAAAAGGGGATGGATGTAATACAACAACAATAAAATTTAAAAAATAAATTAAAAAAATATTTTATTTTCTTTCTTCCTATAACTTATCTTTATTCTGCACTCTTACTATTTCTCCCTCCACCTCTGAAAACTATTTTTCGTGTCATTAGTCACCTCATATTTTTTTCCTGTTCTTAAAATACCCTTGTTCTCTCTCCACTTTATAAATCATTGCTTGTTGGTTGTGAATATGGTGGCTGATGTTGCATTTCTTCAGTTTTATTCCTAGATCTTTGCTATTTTTGCTTTTCAAATCTTAAATTTTACTGTTTCCCTCTCCTACTCCATTTTGCCTCCAAGGAGAATATACAGAGGGCCCAAAGGTATATGAAGGATGTTCAATATCACTAAGCATCAGAGAGATGAAAATTAAAATTACAATGAGATACCACCTCACACCTGTCAGAATGGCCATCATTAGCAAATCAACAAACAGCAAGTGCTGGTGAGGATGTGTAGAAAAGGGAACCCTGATGCACTGCTGGTAAGAATGCAGACTGGTACAGCCACTGTGGAAATCATTATGAATTTCCTCAAAAAATTAAAAACGGAAGTACCTTTTGACCCAGCAATTTCACTACTAGGATTATACCCAAAGAACACTGAAACACCAATTCAGAAAAACCTATGCACCCCTATGTTCATAGCAGAGCTATTTACAATAGCCAAGTGCTGGAAACAGCCTTAAGTGTCTATCAGCAAATGAGTGGATCAAAAAACTGGGGCACATTTACACAATGCAGTACTATGCAGCAGAAAGAAAGAAGGAACTCCTACCTTTTGCAACAGCATGGATGGAACTGGAGACTATTATGCTTAGTGAAATAAGCCAGGTGGTAAAAGACAAATGCCATATGATCTCACTTACAACAGGAACCTAATGAACACAACAAACAAATGAGCAAAATAGATCCAGAGGCATGGAAACAAGGAACAGACTGACAGCAATCAGAGGAGAGGGGGAAGGGGAATAAGGGTGAAAGTAATGGAATGATCTAGTTAAGGAACATTTATAAATGACCCATGGACATGGACAACAGGGTGGGAATTGACTATGGGCATGGGGGTGGGCTGGGCAGGAGAGAGGAATGGGAGAAAAATTGGGACAACTGTAATAGCACAGCAATAAAATAATTTTAAAAACTATTAAACTTTTGGTATATAGAAAAGAGGTTAAGTGCAAATATACTTAATTTGGGACCAAGTTTTTAATATAATGTCCTTCAAATGAGTTCAATAATATTTTGACATAATACCATTCGACACTGAACCATTCCAAATCATTATTTTCTATGAAATATTTACTGATTAGTTTTATGTATCACTTAATGAGGTAATAATTTAAGAATTACTTAAAGAGGCACTACAAAGGGAATATGGTAGGGGAGAGATTCAATTTCTGATGTTCAAGTAATAAAAGTCTTCGAGGAACAAGTGGTATTTAATATGAGACTAGGTAGAATTTGACAGGTACAGATAGAAGTGGGAAGGGTAAGATTCTGGTAGAGGGGATGAACTGTGCTAGAATCTAGAAGTAGTGATGTACCAGGTATACTCAGGGAATTTTCAGTTGTTCAATTTGGTTAGTGCATGGGTTGCATGGGTGGGACTAGGGATACATTAGGTTTAAAAATTAACTTGGCAAATGCAAAGCTTAATGAAGTCTTTGAAAGACTGACTGGGAGTTGCTACTTCTCTAGGTATCAGAATGTTGAAAGGTTTTTGACTTTTCACTATGGAGAATGTTAAACATATACAAACAGAAACAGTAGAGGAATATGACAACTCTTCATGAACACATCACCCTGCTGCCTCAGCTGTGAGTTTTTTCAATTGTGATTTTATAACCACCCCTGCTTCATCTGCATGCCCTAATTCTGCCATGTTATTTTGAAGGAAATTCCAGACATCTGATCATTTCATACATAAAGATTTCAGTATTTATCTCTAAAATATAATGATTCATTCTAAACACATAACCACGATACCAAAACATAACCACACCTAAAGGAACTCACAATATTTCCTTCAAATGATTTAAGGGTTTTGAAGACAGCACAACGTGAGCAGTACAGTGCTCAACCCAGGAATGAATATGGTTGCGTATTCCCCAAGCATAAAATATTGCGTTATTTAATTTAACGAACTTGATGTTGCATAGAGGAGAGTTACCTAAATGCAGATAACAGAAATGAACCATTTTTTTTTATGAGTGGTGAACACTATAAGTCACTTTGCTGACACAAAGTCATTTAGAGATTTTTTAAAAGAGCAGGCAGTTACATCGGAAGCAGAACTTGGAAATGATGTTTCTCAGAAAGGAAAACGCTGCAGTCAATTTTCATTAAAATAAATCTGACGAAAGAATATTTTCAACCTTTTAAAGTCTTTCAGAGAAATAACAAGGGCCCATTTCTTTCTATCTTTGTCACCTTTGCCCGGAACTGCCCAAGAAAGGGAGTGATTTTGTAAAAGACTAAGGTTAAAGAGAGATAATTAAGGGAAAGGAAGAAAATAAATAGCTCAGTGTCCCAATAAATTGTGTCCTTCTAACGAAACTGCATTATGTTAGTGTAGATTATTATCTGGGGGTTGGTTGGAAAAGCGCTGCTATCGTGGTGGAAATGCAATTACATTGTGTTGGATGTTGATGAAGAGAAGGCCATTGAAAGCCAGAAGCTTCCTTAGTCCCCTGGGTGCCTTCATCCCTGTGACATTAGCCACCTGGAGCTCTGTTTGTTCAGTTGCCCATCTGATAGAATATCTAATCTTCTCATTTCCTGTGCTGTGGAAAATTATTTTATTCAGCAAGTGATTGAACCCTTATTTGGAATGAAAATTGCTGATCTATTTGAGACAATGTGTTTGGCACAAAGCAAAGATGAGTCTTAGATTCTTTTTTCTAGCAGTCCTTGTCCAAAGCCTGCCAATTAAACAAAAAGACAATGGAAGGAAGGTCCAAGTGGGTTTGGGAGAGAAGAGGTTGTTTTAAAAGGTAAACATTTCCTTTAACTTCATTTTCTGAAGACTTACTCTTTAACAAGATGGGAGAGGGGGGAAAGGCACCTTTAGAACAAATATTGCTACTGCTAAATTTTAGTTGTAATGCAGCACCTCTGTCAGGTTAAAAATCCGTTCAAATGTAAAAATCCATTCAAATGTAAGGGGGCAGTAGCACGGTATCATGAGATGCTGATGTGAGTATTGAATGACTTTCAATTTAAAAAAGACAGGAGCTGGAATATACACACTTAAACAAATTGCACTTTCTTTGAAATATAGTAGTCCCAATGAGAAATAGAGGCTTCTGGGTGTAGGAGGCAGAACTTGGCAAATAGTTTATCTTTCCTCATTTTAAAAATGCTAACAGGCCTTGCTTTTAGCTCATTGTACTATGGCTTGTTCTTTATTATTTTGTAGTTACCGTCATTACATTTGTGCAAATCTAGTTCCCTTAGAGTATAAGGTCCACTTGTCCTTTGGTTTAGCATGGACATAGAGCAAACATTTCAACAGATGAGACCAGAAAGGTGTAAACTGTGGTAATATCTCCTTTATCTGTACTTTGGACTTCTAGCAATCTGAACTGGCCTTTCTATGAGGCTGGGGCCTAGAAGGAAAGAAAAAGCCCTTTGAGAGGTTAAAAAAAAAATCCTATTACAAAGACCATGAGCTTTACTCAGCAGGAGAAGCATCAAGATAGGTAGTCAGATCCTAACTTTAATCAGTAACCTTATTTGGTACACAATTCTAATAGACTTCATTATCTGACTTGCTGGACTACAGAAAATTAGATGAGAGACTATTAGCAGCAGGTCCACTGAGAGTCAGAAGAAATAACAGCCACAAGTGTGACTGCAAGAGGGGAGTAGACAAGATACAGATATTGAGACAAGCTCAACAGTCTGTGGCCACTGAGTGAAGGGACAAACAGTCATGTGGACCACAATAGCCTTGAGCATATCTCCACCTTTAAGATAGGAACTATCTTGCTTCTCTATATGTATTCCCAGTATTTAGCCCATAAGTAGACACATAGTTTTTGTTTTTGTTTGAAAAGCAGACATGCAAGCAGAATCCTGGTAGAATCTGTTGGTGCTTGTAATGCTAAGTTCAAGTAATCAGAAACAATTAGATTATATTCACTGTACTCTGATGAAGAAGGCAGAAAAAAATTCCATTTTACAAAATTTGTTTTAAAACACTTGAGTAAATACCCGGGAGTGGGATTGCTGGATTGTATGGTAGGTATAAATGAAACTTGTAAGAAACTGCTAAATTGGTTTCCAAAGTGGCTGTACCCTTTGGCATTTACACCAGCAATGTTTGAGTTTCTGTTGGTATACATGCCCTCCAGCACTTGGTATTGTCAGTTTTTAAACATTTTAATATTCTAACAGATACATGGTGGTGCATCATTTTGGTTTTAGTTTACATTCTCCTAATAACTTATAATATTTAATATCCTTTTATTTGCTTATTTGACATTCATATATCTTCTTAGGTGAAGTGTCTGTTCAAATATTTTGTCTTTTTAAAAATTGGGTTACTTGTTTTTCTATTATTTAGATTTGAAAACTTATGTTTACACAGAAACCTGTACACAAATCTTAATAGTTGCTTTGTTAATAATTGCTGAAAACTGGAAACACCCCAACTACCTTACAATTGGTAAATGGTTAAAAAATTCAGTATATCTATATAATGGAATACTACCTAGCAATAAACTTGTAAAAGCTCCAGATTCACATGCCAACTTGGATGAAACTCCAGTGATTTATGCTAAGTGAAAGAAGCCAGGTTCAAATTGCTCCATGCTATATGATGCCATTTATGGGATATTCTGGAAAAGACAAAACTATAGGGACAAAAAACAGATCAAGAGTTGCCAAGAGCTGTGGGATCAGGGCAGGGTTTGAATACAAAGAGGGCTGTCTGAGGGAAATTTGAAGAGTGATGGATCTGTTCTGTATCTTGATTTTATTTGTGGTTTGTCAACACTCACAAAACTAACATAATAGTGAATTTTACTCTGTATTTATACCTGAGGTGTTTGTTTGTTTGTTTTTTGGTAAAGGAAAATAAGGAAGAGTTGGAGAATAGAAAAGGGAGTAAGCTTTATAATTGTGGAAAAATCTCTACTGTGGTTACATTTCAGGGGGCTTTTAGTAAGCCAGAGCTCTCCATTACTTACCAGAGTTCTTTTATAAGAAGTTTAATTGTATTTAGAGGGGGAACACAAGTAAAAAAAAAAATTAGTCATTTGAATTTTAACTTGCAGAGAATTGTGAATGGAGCAGCACCAGGCATAGCTTAGCAGTTATTAATGTGATGGGCAGATAGAAGTGGAGGAAGGAGGGAGAAAATCAATTGTGAATACATGACTATCAGTTGATTTATCTTTATTTTATATGCACACAGAAACACACACACTTTACCTTTTCTCACTTTTCTTCCTCCACTCCCTCCCTCCACCATCATCACTAGTCTGTTAGTCCATCCTTCACATTGGAGCCAAATCTCTTTGTGATCCAGGCATACAAGCCCATCCTCACAGTTTAACTTATTTTCTATAAACATTCATACCTGTGTATGAATTGATTCCTTTGCCTGATATGCCCTGCCCTCTGTGACTCCTGACTCTTGCAACATCCAACTCAAAAACTTGCCTATTCCATGAAGCCCTCTTCATTTAAGCTATTCAGAAGTGAATTTTCTCTCCTTGTACTTAGTAGATTCACAGAAAATTCTTATT
Organism: Noctilio leporinus; assembly: GCA_004026585.1. NCBI lineage: Eukaryota > Metazoa > Chordata > Mammalia > Chiroptera > Noctilionidae > Noctilio > Noctilio leporinus. The sequence continues at coordinate 26,252 of PVIW01012195.1, read as the reverse complement.
GCATTGGCTTCAAAGGCATACAGGGGAACAAAAGAACAAATACATGTATATTTCAGATAGATATTGAAGGTTGGGTTTGAACCATTTTCGTTTGAAGCAGTTGAAAAGCACGGAGGTGCCATGTTGCCTAGGTTGGAATACTAGCTCTGCTGTATACTGGCTGTGCAATATTACAGAAATTATTTAACTTCCAAGTCTCAGTTTCCTTATCTGTAAAATGGCAATAATAATGGCATCTACCAGGGGTTGTTTTGAGGAGTAAATGAATTTATTATAAAGTGCCCTGTGTAAGTGTTAGCTGTCATTATTTTGGAGGCAGTCTCAATACTTCCAACTAATTCTAATCAGATAGGCTAAATATATAAATGCAAAGGGTATCTCGGTTTCAAGGGGATGTTACTGTTAGAAGACGTAGAAATGTAAGATAACATTGGCATTCGTCCCATTCAGGCACTTCCGAAGGATCAGCAACACTGGTCCCATTATGGATTCTAAGCTAATGCTGTGAACATATATCATTGCAGCCTTCATCATAGGACTCTAAAGGGGGACTGCGTTGGCAGGAGCTGGAGGACGGGGAGTCAGCTGTTGTACGACCTCTCTGAAGAGAGCACTTAGAGCCAACCTGTTCCATGAGCAGCCATTCGATATTCTAGGCAGCTGTCTGACACTGCACTTTGATGCCCCACAGTGTAATTAACAGGCACACACACAGCTGCCTTGTCAAACAATTGGCCAGACTTGGCAGTGTGTGCTGAGGAGGCGGCATGGTGATAGGCAGCACCCAGGCTATGTTCATCACCTTGGGCACTGCGCTTTCCCAACAGCTCCGTAGTAACATTGCAGCTGCACCCTGAGCACTTCTCAAATCACCGGTGCCTGCTAATTTCTTATGGGGGACTATCCAGGTTTCCCAGTTCATCACAAGTTTCCATTCTCTGGATTAAACAAGCAGCTTGAACTCCTCCTTGATGCTGTCAGTCAGCTGTGACTGGTCTGTTCGGGTCTTTTTTTAAAGTCTCCTCTAACCTATACAAGGACTTTATTTTTTTTATCCCTGTTACCACTGGCCAGATAAATCTTGTCCAGGGAAGGAAGTGTAAGAGGAAGTGTGACGTCAGGAAGTAAGCACGGGACTGGGGATCAGGAGACCTCCCTGTTTGTTCTAACTCATTTAGTTATGTATGACAGGCATGACCTTGAGAAACTCTTCTCTCTGGAACTTTGCATCTTAATGTGTACAGTTAGGTGGTTAGGTTAGAGAAAGCCTTTCTGGGATATTTGTGGCTTTGGGGGTCTGTTACTCATAAGCCATTTGAGGAACTTGAAATCTTTGATACTGGATGCAATGGAACCCAGAATCTCAGAACTGAACCTATCCTAGTTGCCCAGTAACCAACTCTTATGCAGAATAGGATCCTTGCCCTTGAAACTTGCAGCCTGCCTTGCTTTCTGGTGTTTCTTGAGAATGCTGCATGATCCTAACATGGGGCTGTATCCAGAATGCTCCAGCAGGTTTTGGAGAAAAGCTCAAGAATGTAATGACACTGCAGATGGAGCCTAAGGATCAAGTCTAAGGCCAGCTTTGCTACTCTGCATAGGGGCTATTGCTACCCTGGGCTTGCTTATCCACATTATGTCTTTCGCATTTTACCTGTGTTAGCCATCAAGCTGCTAGTTTGAGAAACCCACTGCTGGTCTTAGCTGGGTTCATTCAGCTCATTTTCCTTGTGAGGAAATGTCACAAGGGAGCCTCCTGTTAAAGAGTAGAGCAGGAGGGACTGGCCCCTGGAAGTCCCGCTCTATGCTCTCTGCACATGCTTATCCATTTAAAATTAGGTTAAGGGGAACAACAGAGACAGCTCAGATTGGTTAGAAAGTGCCTAAAGGGAGAGCATTACTTCACTGTGTGTGTGGTCAGAAAGGCTGAGGCTCCAGTACTACTGGTTATACCTTGGGGGATGGGAGGTATTTGTGAGTAAGAGCATCTCTTCCCAACTTGGCATTTGGTGATGACCAGTTGGTACCTTGACATTGGCCAGCAGCGTAATATTTTTCACAATGGAAATCTGCAAATACTACAAATCAGGGGTATTTCTTTTTCCAATCTTTTTTCTTTTTCTTGTCCAGACTGGATAATTTGTATTGATATATCTTGAAATTTATTGGCTTTTTCCTCTGTCATCTCCAATATGCTACTGATTCCACAGAGTGAGTTTTAAATTTTGGTTATTGTATGTTTCAATTCTAAAATTTATGTTTAGCTCTTCTATTTCTTTTTTGAGACTTTCCATTTTTCCAGTTGTTTAAACAATGTTCACGATTGGTTGCAGGAGCATGTTATAATTGCTGTTTTAATGTTCTTGTCAGATACTTACAACATATCTATCATTTTGACACTGGCATCTGTTGACTGTCTCTTCTCATGTGAATTGAGATTTTCCTGGTTCTTTGTATGCCAAGTATTTTTTGGATTGCATCCTGGATATTTTGACTATCATGTTATAAGACTCTGGGTATTGTTTAAGTCTTATGAAAGATGTCAATATGTTAGCAGGCAATCAAATTGAGTTGCAATTTTCAGCCCATCTTTGTGGGCTGTGGTTCCAGTTTCAGTTCTATCTGCAGTATTTTCAAAGCATTTGGATTATGATTTGGATCTGTCCCAACTGTATGCCACCCAGTGGTCAGTGCGGGAACCTGGACAGTAATCTCTTTTGTGGTTCAGTTCTCAAAGTTTTGGGCATGGTCATTAGGTTCAGGATGATTAGGATCAGATCCACACGTGCACAGTTCAGGAATGAGTTCAGGAGTTTGTAAACAATCTTATGGGGTCTTTCCTGAGCTTCTTCCTCTCTGCACTTCTGTGCACTTCTAGGGCCAAGCAGTGGGAGGACAGAAGAACACCACCACAACAGAACAGCCATGGGGATTTGCCCATGTGGGCCACAGCTGCAGTGATCAAAAAGGAGGTTTTGGCCCATGTGGCCCACCCAAGTTCCTCTGCCACTACTGTCACTGGGTTGCTTGGGGTCTGGGCCATGAGAGAATGTACAAAGATTAAAGAAAACCTCTTTGGCTATTAAATGTTCCTTTTCCAGGTCCTTGAGCAGACTAGAGTTTCTCCTGGAGCGTTCTCTCTGTTTGCACTGATGCCCAGTTTTGGGTTTCAGGCTGTGCTGTGTTTAAGCTGGGGGGTGCTGCAGGGGGCAAAATGGTAAAATCACCATCAGTTTGCTGATACTTTGGGTTCTAGTTTTCCTTCCTCAATCCGCCTGCTACTGTTTACTTTCCAGCATCTTCAAATGGCTGCTGCATGAATGTGGCCAGGTTTTATAGATGCATTAAGTGGGAGAGATAGGGTGGAGTGTGCTTACTCTATTTGGCCTTCCTGGAGTTGAGGGCCCTTTCTTTTCTTTCTGGTGATCCAAAGTTAAACATTCATCAGCACACCGCTTACTAGCCGATTGTACCAAGTATGACTCTAGGTAAGGAGGCTCATGCAATCTCTTACATTGGTTTCAGGCTGTTCTGCCATTTTCTCTGCAGCTCTGAACAGTTACTCTACCACCCTGGGCCTCAGTGTCCTCATTTGTAACTTGGGGGATAGTAATAGTACATACCTCATTGGGTTGTTGTACAGGTTAGATGAAATAACACAGAACCTAGAACAGCGCCTGGCCTATAGAACATGCTTAGTAAGTGAAAGCTATGCTATTAGAAGGTAAAGAAAAACTATGTGCCTCTTTCTGGAGTATAGAGGTATGTATTGAGTCAGAAGTAAAATCCAGAGATGGAGAGGCCTTATGGCATAGTACTTTAGAGCTTCAGTTTTGGAGTCAGTGGGCAAATCTCCAGTTCATCTGCTCAGCAGCTGTGTGATGTTAGGCAAGTCACTTAACCTTTCTGTGCCAGCAGTAAAGAGTATAATGATAGTGTATACTTCACTGATTTATTGAAAAGTTTGAGATAATACATGAAGAATGCTTAGTAAGTATTGAGTATTATTAATATTGGGTCAAATTAGTTTACTATGTACTATGAATTAGGCCCTGTAGAGTTATTTAATGGATGTTTTATAGATAAAATACCTATAAGTAACTTTGTATACATACACACACACACACACATATATATACACATATACACATACACATATATATATACAAACACACAGATATTGCATATTGTATTGTGTATTTATAAGTATATATACATATAATGTACATGCACAGAATCATTTATAGGCATTATATCTATAAGATATCCATTATATAACCCTGTAAGTCCTAGCTCACAGTACTCATGTGCATGCATGCACATCTCTTCCTGAGACACTATTCATGTACCTTCTCTCTGCAGCCTTGCAGAACCTAGAGCCACTGTCATGATCTATTTTAAAACACTAGACAATGCTTACTGGACTACAATGAAAAGAAATGAATGTGGATACAGTTAATTTCTCCAGATAGACTGAGGGCTCTGTCACTCCCTGATTAGAGCTGTAGTCCTCAGTTCCCTTCAAGTTCACAGCTTGTGAGGTTTTGGCCTTTTCTTTTCCATGAGCTGGGCTGACTTCTTAACCAGGCTTCCTACGGGAGGAGCATGTGCATTGCTTCTTTTGCAAATGGTTGCTGGAGCTAGAATTAAGAGAAGTGGTTTTGCTGATACACATTATTTTGTGGTCTGCCTGACACCTTCTTTCCAGAACAACAAGTTGCCTCTAATTTTCCTCTTTGGGTATCTGATTGTATTTTTAGTTTTTATATAGTCCTTTTGATTTAAACTTTTTCTATAAGTTAAGAGTCCATTTTATAGCTTTGACGAGTGGCTATATTTGATATTCAGAGTGGCAGTGACAAAAGGTCTTAATTTAATAAGACATTGTTCCACAGGTCCTCAGAGTCTGTCTCCTTTTTGGAGACAGCATGGTGTAGTAGATGGAAGTCTGTACTAGTAGTCCAAAAACTCATATCAAGTCCTGGATCTGCCCCTCACTTCCTTGGAATCATAGGACAAGTCACATCACTACTCTGGGTGTCAGTTTCTGTCATCTGAATACAGGGAGTCCAGGGGCCATAGCAGTATTGCTTAGGCAAAGCCATGAGTGAACCATAAGCACCAGCAATTGCAGATGACATTCTCAGTGGTCAACAAGAGCACATGGTGCTCCTGGTACCCCACTGGGGAAACCAAAGGATTTAAGAAGCTTGTCTTTAGCCAGTCCCCTTGGCTCATCCTCCCTCAGGCTGGTAGAAGCTCTGGGACCAGATTACTTCCAAGGCCTGTTAGCTCTAAAATTGGGGGTTTAAAACAACAGAAATAGAAGCGAAAAAACAAATCCCATTTACCATAGCAACAAGAAAAATAAAGTACCTAGGAATCAACTTGACTAAGGAGGTAAAAGACCTGTACTCAGAAAACTACAGAACAATGAAGAAAGAAATCAAGGAAGACACAAATAAATGGAAGCATATACCATGTTCATGGGTGGGAAGAATTAACATCATTAAAATGTCCATACTACCCAAAGCAATCTACAGATTCAATGCAATCCCAATTAAAATACCAATGACAGACTTCACAGAAATAGAAAAAATACTTCAAAAATTTATATGGAGCCAAAAACGCCCACGAATAGCCACCGCAATCTTGAGAAAGAAGAACAAGGTAGGAGGAATCACAACACCGGACTTCAAACAATACTACAAGGCTAGTGTCATCAAAACAGCATGGTACTGGCATAAGAATAGACATATAGATCAATGGAACAGAATAGAGAGCCCAGAAATTAACCCAGGACTCTATGGTCAACTCATATTTGACAAAGGGGGAAGGAACATCCAATGGAGTAAAAGCAGTCTCTTCAACAAATGGTGTTGGGAGAACTGGACAGCAACATACAAAAAGATAAAACTAGACCACCAACTTACACCATACACCAAAATAAACTCAAGATGGATAAAGGATTTAAACATAAGCAGTGCCACCATAAAGGTCCTGGAGAAAAATACAGGCAGTAAAATTTTGGATATCCTACGCAGAAATATGTTTACTGATACTTCACCAAGGGCAAAGGAAATCAAAGAACGAATCAACAAATGGGACTCTATCAAATTGAAAAGTTTCTGTTCAGCTAAAGAAAATATCAGCAAAATTCAAAGGGAACCAACTGTATGGGAAAACATCATTGCCAATGATACCTCAGACAAGGGTCTGATCTCCAAAATATATAAAGAACTAATGCGACTCAATACCAGGGAGACAGACAGCCCAATTAAAAAATGGGCAAAGGACCTGAACAGACAACTCACTGAGGAAGATATACAAAGGGCCCAGAGGCATATGAAAGAATGCTCAACATCACTAGTCATCAGAGAGTTGCAAATTAAAACCACAATAAGATACCACCTCACACCTGTCAGAATGGCAATCATCAGCAAATCAACAAACAACAAGTGTTGGCGAGGATGCGGGGCAAAGGGAACCCTCATACACTGTTGGTGGGAATGTAGGCTGGTGCTGCCACTGTGGAAAACAGTATGGGGTTTCCTCAAAAAACTGAAAATGGAACAGCCTTTTGATCCTGCGATTCTACTACTTGGACTACACCCAAAGAATCCTGAAACACCAATTCAGAAGAACCTATGCATACCTATGTTCATAGCAGCACTATTTATGATAGCCAAGTGCTGGAAACAGCCTAAGTGCCCATCCGTGGATGATTGGATCAAAAAACTTTGGTACATTTACACAATGGAATTTTATATAGCAGAAAGAAAGAAGGAACTTGTACCCTTTGCAACAACATGGATGGAACTGGAGAGGATTATGCTTAGTGAAATAAGCCAGTAAGTGAAGGACAAATATCATATAATCTCACCCATTACGGGACAATAATGAGCAAAACTAACACCAAGCAAAACAGAACCAAGTATATGAATACAAGGAATAGGTCTTCAGTGGTCAGGGGGAAAGGGGTTGGGGGCAAGGGGGAGGCAGAGGCAAAGAAGGGGAGCAGCTTAGACAAGAACCTAGTATAAAGGAACCATGGACATGGACAACAGGTGGGATTGACTTTGGGGGGAATGGGTGGGTGGGGAGGGGGACAGAGGGGAGCAAAAAGGGGATGGATGTAATACAACAACAATAAAATTAAAAATAAAATAAAATAAAATAAAATTGGGGGTTTACCATGGGTGGGACTGGTTTAAAGTAGGTGCAGGAATATTTCTGAAGCTGCTGTTGTTATGTTTCAGGGGCTCAAAAAAGATGGAAACATTCCAGTCATGTAACTTTGCAGTTTTTATTTCCTCATTTCTGAACCAGGGTTGATAATACCTCCAGGGATGATAATATCTCCCAGTGCTCAGGGCAGCTGTGAGGAACAAATGCAGTAAGGGCTGTGAATGTGGTCCTGTTAGCACTCCCAAGTGGAAATAAGCCTTGTTGAAGCCCCTTGGGGAAAGTCTGCTCCTTTCCTGGCCTTCCCACTGTGGGCATCAAAATCATTAACATTTTTAAAATTAAAATTTAAATTTATTGGGGTAACATTGGTTAATAACATTATATAAATTTTGGATTTGAAACTTGATGATATAACATGTGTACACCCCATTGTGTACACACTACCCAAAGTCTATATTTGACCCCCTTTACCCTGCCCCTGCCATGCTTTCCCTTGGGTAACCACGATACTGTTGTCTGTATCTGTGAGTTTGTTGCTTCTATTGTATATCCCACACATGCGTGAAATCAGCCCTGGCTGGTGGTGCAGTGGATAAAGCGCTGGCCTGTGAACCCAAAGGTTGCTGGTTCGATACTCAGCCAGGGCACATTGCAAGCCAGGTCTTCAGCCAGATCCGTAGCTGGAGGCAGGTGAAAGGCAACCATACATTGATGTCTTTCTCCCTCTCTGCCTCTCTTTCCTCCCCTCTCTCTAAAAATGATTTTAAAAAATCATATTGTTCTTGTCCTTTTCCATCTGGTATATTTCTCTTAGTATGTTGTTGCGAATGGCAATATCTCATCTCTTTTTTTTTAAATTTTATTGTTGTTGTATTACATCCATCCCCTTTTTGCTCCCCTCTGTCCCCCCAATATCTCATCTTTTTATGGCTGGGTAGTGTTCCATTGTGTACATGTACCACATTTTCTTCATCCAATCATCCACTGAAGGACTCTTAGGTTTTTTTCATGTCTTAGCCACCATGAATAATGCTACAATGAACATAGGGGTACATATATCTTTGGGAGTGTTTTCAAAATTTTTTGTGTAGATACCCAGAAGGGGGATTGTTGGTTTCATATGATGGTTCTATTCTTAATTTTTTGAGGAGCCTCCATACTGTTTTCTATAGTAGCAGTACCAGTTTCCATTCCTACCAGCAGTGTGGCCACCAAAATCTTCACAGTATTTGCTAGGTAAGATCCATGTAGTCCAGCTAACAGTGTGGGAAGACAAGAAAATGATTTAGCTAAAATGACTCAAAGTAAGGAAGAGTTATACATTTAATTTAATGTAAATTAAACAGAAGCATAAATATTGATGTCAAACTACAGGTCATATATAGTTGGGTTCTAACGTTGATCCCCAGTTTCCTCTTTCCTAAGGAATTAGGGGAACATAGCTCAGTGTGGTTTAGAAATTGTTGCTGTTCTGGTTCATTCCGGATTTCTGTACTTTTTTCCTTGACTGAGTCCTATAGATCCTCTTCTGTATATCCCGTGCTGTTTTTGTCTAATGCCAAGCTCTCTGGGAAGGGTCCTTTTTTTGGTAGTAGGACCCTCATTAATCAATACAGGAAATTCACAGTCATTTGGCACATGTTTAAGTGTTAGCTCTGTGTCATGCAATGCCCTAAGCTAGAGAGGGAGGATATAGAGATTTTAAAAATGTTTCTATCTTTTAGTAACTTACAGTTTAGCAGAGGAGCCAGACAATAACAGTAGTGAGATAAGTGCTCTGACAAGTTCATGGAAAGTATCAGAGAGCATCCCATAGTTGGGGGTGTTGCTGGGGCTGGTTCATGAAGACTGTTCCCTGAGTTGAGGGTCACAAGAGTGGACATTCTCTGGAGAAGAGGGCTGGTAAAAAGATTTTCCAGATTGTGTAACCACTATACCCAAAGTGAAGACAAAGTAATACTGAACATAAACAGTAATTGAAAAATGTAATTTAAAAAATTTAAGAAAGATTTTCCAGGCAGAGGAAGCAGTATGTATCAAGGCACTGGGGCATTGGAGATCATCATGGAGAGCTTGATTGACTCAAGAATACAGATTAAGAGGTAGAGTAATGGGACATGAAGCTGGCGAGATAAGTAGAGGCTGGGTCATGAAGGGCTTTAGACATCATGCTAGAAGAAAACACAAAAGTAGTGAAGGGTTTATGTATCATGCTCAGGTTTGTGTTTTTGAGAATATAATATTGTAAGATGATTCCAGATCGGCAAGCCCAATGCTGGGGGACAAATTAGGAAATGTGGCAGAAACCCACAGTTACCTTCCAGGCGATAGCAAGGTGGTTGGATACAAGGCAGAGGAGACGGAAAGTGTAACTTGGCCCTGCTGAAGCAGCAGTAACTGGGATGGATCTAAGGGAGGCATTGTTGGCTAAGTACCATAGAGGTCAAGGCATAGAAGGACTGGAAAAAGCCCACTGACTTGTCTCAAATGAAGTCACTGGTGCCAGGGCTAAGGATAAGGATAGCAGGAAATGATGATGGCAGTGCTTTCCAGTGCAGAGTCTAGGAGCCCTGTGCCAGGTGTAGTTTATTTTATTTTATGTATGGTCTTAATTTGTTAATCTCTTGGTAAAGAAATGTCCTAATATAGTCTTCTCTAAAGTATTTTTTTATTTTAAAATTATTTATTTATTTTTTTAAAAGATTCTATTATTTTTAGAGGGAGGGGAAGGGAGAGAGGCAGAGAGGAAGAGAAGAATCAATGTATGGTTGCCTTTCACCTGCCTCCAGCTACGGACCTGGCTGGAGACCTGGCTTGCAACACAGGAATGTACCCTGACTGGGGAATTGAACCAGCAACCTTTGGGTTCACAGGTGGGCACCAATCCACTGAGCCACACCAGCCAGAGCTTAATTTTTTTATTTTTTAAAAATTAGAAAAATTAATTTCAGGTGCAGTTTATTGAGGTCAAGTCCAGGACAGTTAATTTTCTGTGTTGCTTTTCTTGTATTAAGAGCACAAGTTGATGTTTGTGCTATTTTTGATCTATAGAACATTCTAAGCACTTTGTGGCAATGATTAACAACCAGGAGATTTTATATTTTAAAAGTCCAAATTTCTGGTTTTGGAAGCCTGCATTTTTGTTCATGGTCACAGTCAGCAGGAGCTGAGTAGCTACTCCTTTTAGATGCCATGATTGCTTTCTACCCCAGACCTGCTCCTCATACTTTTAGGGGCCAGATTGGCCTGTGTAAGCTTTGAATTTGTGATCCCCTAGTTATCTCAGGCCTAGCTTTAAAGGAGACTTAATGTAGCTAGATTGTTCATACAGGATGGTTTTTATCATTATGGTAAAGAGACTAGGTCATCAGCTGAGGATGAAGGACGTGAATTTTAGTAACAGTGACAGGACCTTAAAACGCTGTCTTAATAACAAACTTACTAGACTTAAAAAAGGAATCCATAATTGTGGAACCTTCTCCAAGGCCTTTTAATAAGATATTTTCTTTTTAAAAAAATTGATTTATTATTGTTGTGTTACAATTGATTCATTTTTTCCCATTGCTCTCCCCTGTCTCCACCTCCCCTCTCCCCTAGTCAATCCCCACCTCCTTGTCCATGTCCATGGATCTTTCACATTGGCTCCTCATCTAAACCCTACCCCTTCTCTCCCCCGCTCTTTCTCCCCTCTCCCCAATATGCTGTTTTCTTATTTCTCTGTATTGTGATGGTCTGTTTACATGAACCTTTACCCCTCTAATCTTGTGAACTTCTCCTGGTTCTGTGCCTTTTTCTTGGCTGTGGGTCTGAAATAATAAAACATCTATGTATTAAACCGAAAAAATGTGAGTGGTGAAGATTCTCCTCTTTGTTGTCGGGGGAACCAGATGAGACAATGTATGTCAGAATACATAACACAGAGCTTAGCCCATAGTAGACACACATATCATTTTTTCCTCCTGCATATTAAACTGCTTAAAGAGCAGACATTTATCAAAAACTTGTTTTCTTCCTTCCATCTTCCCCTTTTGTAATATCTGTGTGCCTGGCGATTCACCTTAGACCCTTAGAGTGGGACTTTTACATGCTATATCTCCCACTCAGTAGGGTAACTGTCTATATGTTCAATTTGTTGATTGTATATTACAAGCCTATTATTTGTACAGCCCTGTACTAGGCACTGTAGGGTACCAGAGATAAGATCTAGTTCCTGCCTGTTTGTTTGATAGGAGGATTGGACACATACTCGAGAAGCTGAATATACGTAAACTATTCTGTGTTCCATTAGAGGACACATGAAATGCCCCTGCCATTCAAAGGAGAGGAGTCACATGAAGTTAGATGAATAAGAAAAGGCTTCCTGAAGGAGGTGATATGTGAGGCATGAAAAGGATAGGATTTCAGCATATGGAGGTGGAGAGGCTGCAGAGACAGTTCTCTGCCTGCAGGGAATGTTTCCCTTGGAATTTCGCCTAGTTGTCTAAGGCCTTTGGAAAATCTAAATGAAGTAGACATACTTGTGCCTCTTTTGCCAAGAGGTCTGTTTACCCTCTTGGAGAATGCTGTAGATGAATGGTGCAAAAATAAACTAAAACCCCGAAGTCTGATACTGAATTAGGTCATGACACCAGACTTACTTGAACCATTGAACTGATATAACTTCTTTGCAGATAGTCGAACAATCATTCAGCAAATATTTATTGAGTAACAATTTATGCCAGGAACTTGCACCGTTATAAGATATTGGGGCATGTTAAAATGAATACAACATGGGGCCATACCCTCAAAGCCTCTATTCTATTGAGACAGATATGAAAACTAATGTGAGAAGTTGTCTGAAAAAGGCTGGATCAGAGTGCTACGAACATGCAGAGGAGGGAGTGATTAAATCTGCAAAGAGAGTGAGGAAGGTGTCACAAAGGTTGTGATATTTTTAGTGGGCCTTGAAAAATAAGTAGGATTTCTTGAGGTAGAGAAGTGAGTACAGTAATGTTAATCAGAGCCAGGAGCTTTGCACTTAACCCTCAGTGAAACCATTATGCGGATGTTACTATTTTCATTTTGCAGATGAGGAAACCAAGGCTCAGAGAGACTAAGTGACTCATCTAAGGCCATGCAGCTAATCAATGTCTAATCAATGTCAGTTAGGCTTTGAACCCATGTTTTTCTGGCTCTAGTGTATCAAGCTACCTTCATGAGGAAGAAGCAGTAGCCAGTGGGGATGTGGAAAAGCATTCTAGGCAGAAGGAAAAGTTTTGCTGGAGATTGACAAGATCTGGATTAGCAGGGTCTTACTTCAGCTATGACTGTGACTACCTGACTTTGAATCACTTTAAGGATAATTGTCTCCTTTTAGACGTGCTTTAGAATTGTGAATTGTTCAGTATCTGCTTACATTAGCTATACCATTCATTTCAGCCAGCATTTATTGAGTGAATTGACTACAGCACAAGGGATTTGGACTATTTGAGCATTTTCACAATCATTTGTACATTGGTAGATTGGAATGATTCTCGGAAGACTCACTTTAGCTCTTTAGTTCATCAAAGTCCCCAGGTTGATGATTCCATTTCCTGTTCCTTAACAGACAGAGAGATACAGCCTGCAAGTAAAGACTGAAATAACTTATTTTTCATGAAGTAGAGTATTATGCTAAGTGAAATAAGCCAGTCAGAGAAAGACAGGTACCATAGATTTCACTCATACGTGGAATATAATGAACAAAATGAACTAACACGCAAACTGCAGTCAGACCTGTAGACAGAGAGCAGACTGACAGCTCTCTGGGCGGAGCAGGGGTGTTGGGTGTCTGGGTCAGGGTAGAGGGATTGAGGGAAAAAAGGAAAAAAACTCATGGACATGGACAACAGTGTTGGGATTGCCAGGGAGAGGTGGAGGAGGGGATGAATGGTAATGGATGAGGACTTAACTTAGGGTGATGAACACACAGTACAGTGTACAGATGATGTGTTGTGGAATTGTGCACCAGAAACTTGTATGATTTTGTTGGCCAGTGTCACCCCAATAAAGTCAATAAAAAAGCAAAAAGCAGATCTCTTGAAAGTATGTATTTAATAACCACTTAAATCCTTTCCTAATCAATAGTTTAAATAAATAAATAGTTATACAGATCGATAAGATGATAGAAAAAGCATAACAAACATAAAAAGCTAAGCAAACAAGAACAGAGACAGAATCATGGATACAGAGAGCCTTTTGATAGTTGCCAGATGAAAGTGGGTGTTGGGAAATGGGTAAAGAGGTGAGGGGATTAAGAAGTACAAATAGGTAGTTACAGAATAGCCATGAGGATTTAAAGTGCAGTGTAGAAAAGGAGTAGCCAAAGAACTTAAAGGCATGACCCATGGACATGAACAATGGTGTGGGGATGGCCTGATGGAGTGGGAGATGTTGCAGGGTGGAGGGGGGAAAAGGGAATAAAGTCAGGACAACTGTAATAGCATAATCAATAACAATTTTTAAAAGCCTATATCTATAAACCCACATATATGTACACATAAGTAGTTGACTAATTAGAATTTGTACAGTGGCTGAACTGGTAAAAAAAAAAAAAGGAGAAAAAAGACCTTAGTACGAAGTCTAACCCTCTTTTTTAAAATATTTTATTTATTATTTTTAGAGAGAGGGAAAGGAAGAGAGGCAAAGAGGTAGAGAGACATCAAGGTATGGTTGCCTTTCACCTACCTCCAGCTATAGACCTGGCTGGAAACCTGGCTTGCAACCTAGTTATGTGCCTTGACTAGGAATCGAACCAGTGACCTTTGGGTTTGCAGGCCAGAGCCTTATCCACTGTGCCACCAGCCAGGGCCTTAACCCTCTTAATAGAAACAAACAAAAACTCCCCTTTCTACTTTGAGTAAAGGAATTATGTTTGGTTAAGGACAATGAGATTGTTATTGAACAGAAAAATGAGGTATTCTGGCCCACTTTGCTGATGGGAATAAATCAAATATTAGGAGGCAGAAACCTCAATGCCATGAACAATAAAACCATAGACCCCCACACACTAAAGAACTTCCCCGCATCTCCCAAAGGGGAGATGTTGGTCAAAGGGTGCAGCATTTCAGTTATGCAGGTGAATGAGTTCTGGAGATCTAAATGTGAGGTATGTGTACTTGACATTTGCTAAGAAAGTAATTCTTGTGTTCTCACCATACACACACAAGAAAAAAAAACCCAGAAAGACAAATTGGTAGGTGATAATGATTTTAAATTGTGTGTGTGTGTGTGTGTGTGTGTGTATCAAAACATCAACTTGTACAACTTAAATATATACAATTTTTTTTGTCAATTATAGTGGAAAAATAAAGCCCAAACCTCCAACCCAACAGCTCATATCTTTCCAGGTTAGAGCTTTGCATTGGTATGTGCGCACTCATATGCATCTCCAAATTGCCAAGCTTTCCCAGTCCTTTGTTTAACATAAGTTTAAACTCTATTCCTTCCTCTCTGTATTATTAGCCATCATCCTAGCTCAGATCATCGCCACAGCACAGAGAGCAAGGTAGGGAACTGACAATTTGCCGCCTCTCTCACTTTCTTCCCAAGTATCCCAATCTATAGACATGCAACACTACTTCCAATAAAGGGGACCTTTAATATTACCACCCCAGAAAGAGGAAATTGAATGACCACCCCCATTTCAGAAGTGGGTCTTTGTTTAACACCTATATAAAAGGTCCATTGATTTTTTTTTTTTTTTTTGCAACAAAGGATGAGTTTGCTTTTAAGGGAACTTTAGCCACTCTACTAATTACTAGAAAGAAACTGCTTGCAGCTTGTAAGTGATATTTTGTTTTTGATGTTTTTTTTTTTCCCCAGCCTAGTCACCAAAGTTTTAAAAAAACATCTTAAGGTTTGGATTTTTCATGGGCCCCCTTGAAACTCTTTGGGCCCTAGACCTCCCTACTTCCTTCGTGCTACTGATCAACTGTCCTGGTTCAGTTTCTCCCCTGAATTTGTACCATTACATCATAGATGTTTGTTGACTCTTTTTAAAAAGGTTTTATTTATTATTTTCAGAAAGAGGGGAAGGGAGAGAGGCAGAGAAGGAGAGAGATATCAATGTATAGTTGCCTTTCACCTGCCTCCAGCTATGGACCTGGCTGGAGACCTGGCTTGCAACCTGGTTATGTGCCCTGGCAGGCATGTTTGTTTACTCTTAATGAAATCCAGCAATATATTAAAAATGTCATACAACAAGGCAAGTGGGATTTGTTTCTGGGATGCTAGATTAGTACAGTGTTTTCAAGTCAATGAATGTGATACACTACATAAACAAAATGAAGGATAAAAATCATATGAGCAGATTCATAGGTGCAGACATAGCTTTTGACAAAATCCAGCACACAGTTATGATAAAGCCTCTCAGCAAAGTTGGAATGGAGGGAACATATTTCAACATAATAAAGGCTAGGTATGACAAACCCACTGCCAATACCATACTCAATGGGCAAAATACAAGTGTTTCCTTTAAGATTGGAAACAGGACAGGGATGTCTGCTTTACCTCTCTTATTCAACATAGTACTGGAAGTTCTAGCCACAGCAGTCAGACAAGAAGAAGAAATAAAAGGCATCTGAATGTTGCCCTGGCCAGGTGTGGCTCAGTTGGTTGGAGCATTGTCTGGTAACCAAAAGAGTATAGGTTTAATCCCTGGATGAGGTGTGGGCACATGTGACACCCAGTCCAAATGGCTATGATCCCTCCTCTAAGCACCAATCCCCACTCTACGGAGTGGGGAGATAACTAATCAATGCTTCTCTCTTGCATCGATGTTTCTCTCTCTCCCCTCCTTTCTCCTCTCCCCTCTCTCTAAAAAACAATGAAAAAATGTTCTCAGGTGAGGATTAAGTAAAAAAGGCATATAACTGGGAAAGGAAGAAGTAAACTTGTCATTGTTTGTAGATGACATGATACTGCATATAGAGAACACTGAAGATCCCACTCAAAACTACTAGAATGATAAATGAACTCAGTAAAGTAGCAGGATACAAAATTAATATCCAGAAATTGGTGGAATTTTTATACACTAATAATGAACTATTAGAAAGGGAAACCAAGAAAACAATTGCACCTACAATTGCTTCAACAAGAATAAAATACCTAGGAATAAATTTAACCGAGGGGTAAAAGGCCTATAATCAGAAAATTATAAGACAAGAAAGAACCTGAAGAAGATCCAAATAAATGGAGTGTATACCATGCTTGTGGGTAGGAAGAATTAACATTGTTAGAGTGTCCATACTACCCAAAGAAATCTATAGATTCAACACAATTCCTATCAAAATGTCAATGGCATATTTCACAGAACTAGAACAAATAATTCAAAAATTTATATGGTACCACAAAAGGCCCTGAATAGCCACAGCAATATTGATAAAGAAAACGAAGTTGGAGTTATCATGCTGCTTGATATCAAATGATACTACAGGGCCATAGTGCCCAAAACAACATGGTACTGGCATAAATACAAACATATAGATAAATAGAACAGAATAGAGAGCACAGAAATAAACTTGTGCCTATATCACCAGTTAATATTTGACAAAGGGGTAAAAACATACAATAGGGTAAAGATAATCTATCCAATAAGTGGTGTTGGGGAAATTGAACAGATACATGAAAAAAAGAAAGATAGAAAGAAAAAGAAGAAAGAAAGGAAGAAAGAAACCAGACCACTTTCTTACACCATACACAGGAATTACCTCAAAATGGATCGAAACCCTGACTGGCATAGTTCAGTTGATTGAGCACTGCCCTACAAAGCAAAGGGTCACTGGTTTAATTCCCAGTCAGGGCACATGCCTGGGTTGCAGACTGGGTTCCCCATTGAGGTGCATGTGAGAGGCAGCTGATTGATGTTTCTCTCACACATTGACATTTCTCTCTGTCCCTCCCATACCCATCTCAAATAAATAAATAAATAAACAACTTAAATGTAAGATTTGAAACCATAAAACTCTTAGAAGAAAACATAAGCAGTAACATCTCTGACATTTCTCTTAGGAATACTTTTTTCAAATATATCTCCTCTGCAAAGGGAAATAAAAACCAAAAATAAATGAATGAGACTACATCAAACTAAAGTTTTAGCACAGCAAAGGAAACCATCAACAAAATGAAAAGACTGCCTACTGAATAGGAGAACATATTCACCAATTATACTTCTGAAAAGGGACTAATATTCAAAATTTATAAAGAACTCATACAACTCAGCACCAAAAAACCCAAACAATCCAATTAAAAAAAAAGGGCAAAGGACAGAGGGGAGCAAAAAGGGGATGGATGTAATACAACAACAATAAAATTAAATTAAAAAAATAAATTAAAAAAAAAGGCAAAGGATCTGAATGGACACTTCTCCAAAGAGCACATACAGATGGCCAATAGACATATGAAAAGATGCTCAATATCACTAATAATCAGAGAGATGCAAATTAAAACCCCAGTGAAATAGCACCTTACACCTGTCAGAATGGTTATCAACAATAAAACAACAAACCGGTGTTGTTGAGGATGTGGAGAAAAGGGAACCCTGGTGCACTGTTGGTGGGAATGCAGGCTGGTGCAGCCACTATGGAAAACAGTATGGAAGCTCCTCAAAATATTCAAAATGCCACTGCCGTTGGACTCAGCCATTCTACTTTTGGGTGTGTATCCAAAGAAACCCAAAACACTTAATTCAAAAGAATATATGTACCCATATGTTCATAGTAGCATTATTTACAATAGCCAAGATTTAGAAGCAACCCAGTACCCAATAATAGACAAGTGGATAAAAAGGTGTTGATACATATGTATAGTGGAATATTACCCAGCCACAGAAAAGAATGAAATTTTACCACTTTCAATAGCATAGATGGACCTAGAGGGTAGTATGTTAAGTGAAATAAATCAGTCACAGAAAGACAAATACCATATGATTTCACTTATATGTGGAATCTAAAGAATGATATAAATGAACAAACAGAAACAGAGTCAGATACATGGAACAGACTGATGGTTGGGAGGGGAGGGGAATGCAGTCTGGGTGGAAAAGGTGAAGGGATTGAGGAGTACAGATATATAGTAACAAAATAGTCATGGGGATGTAAAGTACAGCATGGGAAATATAGTTAATAATATTATAATAACTATGTATAGTGCCAATTGGGTACTGAAAATATCAGGGGGAACACTTTGTATAGTATGATTGTCTCACCACTATACTGTAAACCTGAAACCAAAATAATATTAAATGTAAAATGTAATTGAAAAATTAAAAAATAAAAAAACATGTAAAAATAAAATATTTAGGATCTAAGTTATAATTTTAAAAATATTTTTTAAATTACTTTTTAGAGAGAGGGGTAGGGAGAGAGACAGAGAGGGAGAGAAATATCAATGTGTGGTTGCCTTTCACCTGCCCCCAGCTGGGGACCTGGCTGGAGACCTGGCTTGCAACCTGGTTATGCACCCTAGCTGGGAATCAAACCAGCGACCTTTGGGTTTGCAGGCCAGTACCTTATCCACTGTGCCACCAACCAGGGCCTAGGTTATAATTTTTATTTGTTCTGACTTTAGGGATATTATTGGGAACCAGGAAAACATTCATTTTTATTTATTTTATGGAACACCTTTACTCTTTTCCTTCTTGTAGCTCATATTTTAAAAAAACTCAAAATGGAAAAAAAAAGTTCTTAAAACCCTGTGATAGGAAAGGTACATTGACAATGCCAGCTATTAAAAAAGAGATTTAAAAAATGGAGGTTAATTCATGTTAACAGATCTGGTCTTTATCACCTGGGAGAAGACTATTAAAATTTTAAGTAGTCTCATTTTCTTCTAACTGTGAAAATGAAGCTCATATAAAAAACTCAGTGAATTGTTTATTCAACACTTTCCATTGGTGCCCTTCATGAAGAGCAAAGATGACATGAATAATTTCAACTCATTTTTAAAAACCTTCACCCAAGGACATGATGCCACTAATTTTTAGAGAGAGAGAAGATAGGAGAAAGAGAGAAACATCAATCGGTTGCTTCTCATATGTGCTCTGACCAGGGATCAAACCTCCACCCTAGGTATGTGCCACAACCAGGAACTGAACTGGCAACCTTTTGGTGTACAGAAGAATGCTCCAACGGAGCCATATGGTCAGGGCTCAGCTTATTTTATTTGTTAGCTTCCTTGCATTGTAGCTGAAATGTGTTCTTATCTAGACAGTTATACTTCTCTGTTCTAACCTCATACAGACAGAAACATTTTTAAAAATTGGGAGGGGGACAGAGGGGAGCAAAAAGGGGATGGATGTAATACAACAACAATAAAATTTTTTTAAAAATTTAAATTAAAAAAAAATTAAATTTTATTTTAAAAGATTTTATTTATTACTTTTAGAAAGAGGGAAAGGGAGAGAGGCAGAGAGGGAGAAAGACATCCATGTATGGTTGCCTTTCACCTGCGTCCAGCTAGGGACCTGGCTGGAGACCTGGCTTGCAACCTGGTTATGTGCCCTGGCTGGGAATTGAACCAGCAACCTTTGGGTTCACAGGCCAGTGCCTATCCACTGTGCTACCAGCCAGGGCTGAAACATAGTTTTTTTGTTCAAGATATATGTTGTGGATATAAGCATTTCAGCGTTGTTAACATTAAAATTCAGAACTTAATTCAACAAACTTTTATGGAGTCTACTATGTGAACATATTTTCTGTCCTCAAGGAATTAATAGTGTACTAAGAATTATAAAATGTGATGATAATGGCATCTTTTATTGCATGCCCAATAGTATCAAACACCCTTTCCCCAGATGACCTCCCTTAACTCTGGCAGGAATCTATTAAGCAGTAGTATTATTATCTTAATTTTACAGTTAAGGAAAGTGAGTCTTAGGTCAAATCATTTGTCCCCAAGTTTGGCCACACAGCTTACAATAGTGGCATTGGGAGTAAAGCCCAGATCTGTCTGATACTGGAGTTCTAAACTGAAAAAAGGCTATAAATACAAAGATTGTTAGAGGTAACTCTGCTATGAAAACCTGCTGGGTAGACTCCAAGAAACCAAAGCCTGTGGGTCCCTTGGGATGGGGGAGTAGAGAGTGGGGGTGCAGTTGACATTCAAAGGAACTGATGGAAGGACATCACCAGGTGTGGAGCCTGAGGGTGAATTTTACTCATGGGTGGAAACCTCACTTGTCTGGTACACAGGGAGGACTGACAGATTGATATCTTTCTTTTGATTCTGCAGGAGATAGGGCATGGTTGCTTTGCGTCAGTAGTGATTTAACTGATTAATCCCACCAAGAAGACGAGGCAGAATGTGGTAAGTGGCATAAGAGAGCTTTATAGAAAATGCCATTGGGGTTCAGATAATAAAAAATAATGACCAAAGCTTGCATTTTCAGAATGTTTTCTCTGCCAAAGTCTGTGCTAAAGTGCCATCCATGCATCATCTCACTCAGTCCTCACAATGCTTACCTTATGAAGTAAGTTTCGTCATGCTCATGGGTAGCGAGCTCTGAGTTGAGCATTTTGCCTAAGGTTACAAAGCTAGCAAGCAGTGACCAGCTTCAAATCCAGATCTGTGTGGTTGACCTCAGAGGATTTCGAAGTGGGTGACTCTGGACAGTGTTTATGAAGCAGGTGGCAATTGAGGGGGATCCAAAAGGAGAGGCACAGATCTAAGCAAAAGGGCAAAGCCTAAACAAAAGTATGCACACATGGTATGGGGATGAAGCCAAGTGCAGAAACAGTAAGTGGGATAGTTTCCTGGAGCTCCATGTGGTCAAAGAGCTACAGGAGCAGAGAAGATGGAAGAGAGCGATTGAGACCACATTTTGGAGGTCTCTGAATTCTGAGCTGAAAATTTTGTGCTGTATAGTTTTAGTAGTTTGCTAGGGCTGCCAAAGCCAAGCACCACAAATTGGATGGCTTAAAGAACAGAAATTTATTGTCTCATAGTTCCGGAGGCCAATAGCTGGAGATTAAGAGGTTGGCAGGATTGTTTCCTTCTTAGGGCCATGAGAGAAGGGTCCGTACTGGGCTTTATTTTGGCTTGTAGATGATCTTTTTCACTCTGTATCTTCACATAGTCTTCCCTCCCTGTTTGTGTCCAAGTTTCCTTTTGCTTGAAGGACATTAGTCAGATTGGGTTAGGGCCCACCCTAATGACCTCATTCTAACTTGATTCACTCTGTAAAGATCCTATCTCCAAATAAGGTCACATCTTGAGGTGCTGGGGGTTAGGGCTTTCCCATGAATTTGGGGAGGCAGTGCACAATTCAACCTATACCGCTAATTAGGTAGATGGTTCAGTGGTTTTATGGAGTCTGCTTTATTCTGAGAAAACTGTTGTTTAATTTCAGACTTTCAAATCAGGTACATAAAATCAAGTGATGCAGATCATATGAAATAGAGAGTAATAAACCTCGGAGGCATCAGTGTGGTGAGAAGAAAACCTTTCTATTTAAAACAGGAGCCAATTACAGACATTTTTGCATTGAGAACAGGAGCACTGTTCATGTCCAAGGAGATTTTTTTTTTTATTAAGATTTTATTTATTATTTTTAAAGAGAGCGAAAGGGAGAGAGGCAGAGAGGGAGAAAAACATCAATGTATGGTTGCCTTTCATCTGCCTCCAGCTACAGATCTGGCTGGAGACCTGGCATGCAACCTGGTTATATTCCCTGGCTGGGGAATCGAACCAGCGACCTTTGGGTTCACAGGCCGGCGCCTTATCCACTGTGCTACCATCCAGGGATAGGAGATGTCTTTTTGTTTAGAAAAATGTCCTGATGACATATTAGAGTTTGAAAGGTGAACCACGTATCTCTCACCCCAGCTCTGGGCATTATTTGAAAAAGGAGAATAAAACAAGTAATTCAATTTCTCATTATACTAAAGACTTAAAATGGGGGTTGTGTCAGGATGATGTAAGGAGGAAGGAAGGTAACAATAATGAGAGAGGGGGAGGAGAACAGAAGAGAAACGAGAAGTAAAACATAACAGGAAATGGAATAAGGTTGGACAATTTGGTGTGATGGGAGTGGGCAGGGATGTACGGTATTCAGTTTTCGGTCGTTTGTTGTATTGTGATTAATGTGATCTCTTCCTTTCAAATAACTTCTACGTGTAATTTTTTTTTGATAGTGGTGTTTAGAGGAATTATTAGAAAACAACCTGAGTTCTATGGTTAGATCTAAGTGGGACAAAGAAACAATGACTACAGAAGGCAAGACATTCCTGAGATAAGAGCTTAGTGTAAACAAGAACCTGTAGTCTCACAGTTCTGGAATTAGGTCAGGTGGGAACCACTGCTTATCAGCAGTATGGCCTTAAGGAAGTCAATTATCCTTTTAAGCCTCAATTTTTTTTTTTTTTTTTTGGAAGTAGGGGACGAAAATGAAACTATCTCATATGGTTGCTGTGTGTGAGGATTAAATAAGATAATGGTTGTTAGATGTTTGGAACAATGCCAAACACATAATTAAGTTCATGATAAATATTAACTGTGAGAAAGACCAAGAGACTTCCAGCAGTAGTTGGAATGACTACTCAAAAAAACAAAAAACAAAAAAAAAACACTTTTTGTTTTTACCTAACTATTGAAAGCAAGGACTAGGCCAGAAGGAGGGAGGTCTTGGGAACACCCAGGCTGGAAACGTCTGAATTGCTCTGGGGAGTAAGGATTCATCTGTAGGAGTGTAGTATGCATAGGAAGAATGAAGTTACTGGAAGAATATCAAGGGAAGCAATCTCTTAATTAATTCAATCAGTGACAAATCCTCCTCATCTACTACTGTTGCTCCTTCTGTCTCACAATTTGGCTCTGTTTTTAGCCATTGTGCTGCTAATGAGTGCCTCCCCCATACCCATTTATATTTTATTATGATATATTGCAAGATTGCAGAAAATTCTATCAAATTGGAATCTTTTGCCTTGTTTTCTTCACTTCTTTTTACTTTTTTATTAGAAGCAAAATGTCATAGATAGAGCTAAAGACCTCTGGACTCTTCTTCCTCCCTTCTAGTCTGTGAATGCCCCTCCCAGGAATGCAGTTCTTTAGAATACAATGTGAATTATCTTCTGTTGAGTTGTGCAACAGCAGTGCAGGATTGTGAATTGGGTGGCTGTCATTATTTTTAAATTAAATCATCTCAAATTGTTATTCTATTACAATTGTCCCAATATCCCCCCTTTGCCCTCCTTTGCCCCCCGCCCCCACTCCCAAAGTCAATTCTCACAATGTTGTCCATGTCCATGGTTCATTCATACATGTTCTTTGTCTATTCCCTTCCTCTTCTTTCCACCATTATCCCCCTCTCCCCTGGTCATTATTATGTATGTTTTAGTACTTTTAACACTGATGACTGTATCCATAAACAATATTCTTTTATAGGTTTTAAATCTTACTAATATCTCCCTGTATTTAACATTCCGCAACTTGCTTTAAAAAAAAAATATCACTTAATTATTGAGTTTATCCATGCAGATACACTGAGCTGTATTCATTCATTTCACTAATTAAAATGTGTTCTGTTCTACGAATGTCACAATTTATCTTTACTCATGTTGATGGACATTTAGGCTTTTTCTTTGTTTCCCTTTGCTATTGCTGCCGTGAACCTTCTTTTCAAAATAATTTAAAAAGATTTTTATTGATTTATTTTTAGAGTGAGGGGAAGGGAGGGAGAAAGAGATGAAGAGAAACATCGATGTGAGAAAGAAACATCTATTAACTGCCTCCTGCACACACCCTGACTGGGGATCCAATCTCAACCTAGGTATGTTCCCTGACCAGACACCAAACCTGTGACCTTTTCATGCTTGAAATGATGCTCCAAATAACCAAGCCACCCAGCCAAGGCAGTCATTCCATTATTTTTATCTTGTTATTTTAATAGTTATTGGCAAAGTTGAGTATTTTCATAAATTTATTGACTATTTGGGTTACCTTTTCTGTAAATTACTTATTCATATTCTTTAAGGATTAAGTGAATTTACATGTGTAAAGTAATTAGAACAATGCCTGAAGCTCTGACTGGTGTGGCTCAGTGGATTGGCACTGGCCTGCAAACCCAAAGGTCACTGGTTCAATTCCCCATTCAAGGCACATAACCAGGTTGCAAGCCAGGTCTCCAGCCAGGTCCATAGCTGGAGGTGGGTGAAAGGCAACCATACATTGATGCTTCTCTCCCTTTCTTCCTCCCTCTCTGTCCTTCTCTATAAAAATAATGAATAAAATCTTTAAAAAAAGAAAGAAAGAACAATGCCTGATATAAAGTACAGAATACATATAAACTGTCATTATTTGCCTGTTTTCCTATTGGATTGCTACTGATTTGTAGTTGTGATATATATTTAATACAAATCCTTTGTTATGAGCGGCAATTATTTTCTCCAACTCTGTGATTTGTATTTCCATTTTTATAGTATGCTTACAATTTAGATTTCAATGAATCGAGCTTATTCTTTTCCTATATTTTCGTACATTTTGAATTCCATTAAAAAAATATCTACCCTGATGTCATAAAGACAGCCTTATCTTTTTTCTTATAAAAAATTTCAGGTTTAATTTTCACAATTAGGTTTTAGATCTACATGGATTTTATTCTTTTTGTATGTGACAGGATATAGGAATTGCTTTTCTTTTCTTTTTTTTTTTTCCCAAAGAAAACTAGCCCTAGTTACTGAATGGTCCATCCTTTCTCGTGATAATTTAATGTTACTTCTGTTATGTATCAAGTTTTTATGGGTTTGTTTTGTAGTTTTCTCTTTGGGTACTTTGGGCTATATATAATTGTCTGTCCCTGCACTGTTACCACATTGTCCTACCTGATATCTATAGTACAAACTGTAAAGTAACTTCTTTGTTTTGCTTTTCTTCATGAAAGTTCTCAACTCTTCTCAGCTCTTTGCTCCTCCATATGAATTTTAGAATCAAGTGATAAAATCTTACAAAAACATTGGTGAAATTTTTGTTAGAATTGCATTGACTTTAAGGATTAATTTGGGGGAATTGACATCTTTATGACATTGAACTTTCCCAATCATGGGCATGATATAGTACCATCTTTTTGAACATCTTCATTTGGTTTTCAGTTTCATTACTTTCTCCCCTAAGGTCTCATGCATATATTGTTTGATTTATTCCTAGATACTGTATTAGTCAGGGTTTTCCAGAGAAGCAGAATAGGACAGATAGAGATACAGATGTGTATATCTATATACACACACACATACATATATGTGTATGTAGTAGGAATTAGCTTTCATGATAATGGAGGCCAAGAAGTCCCATAGTCTGCTGTTTCAAACTGGAGAGTCAGGGAAGCCAGTGGTATAATTCAATCTGAATCCAAAGGCCTGAGAACCAGGGTAGCTGATGGTGAAAGTCTTAGCCCAAGGTCAGAGGCCTTAGAACTGGGTGGCCATTTGCTGTAAGTCCCAGAATCCAAAGGCCAAGAAACAGAACCTCCACTATCTGAGGGTAGGGAAAACATGGACATCCCAGCCGAAGAGAGAGACAATTTACCCTCCTGCCTTTTTGTTCCTTTTGGGCCCTCAATCAATTGGATGATGCCAACCCATATACGTGAAGGCATGTCTCTACTCAGTCTACTAAATTAAATGCTAATCTCTACCAGAAATACCCACACAGATACCAGAAATGATGTTTTCCCAGCTATCTGGTCATCCCTTACACTACTCAGGTTGACTCATAAAATTGAAACATTTAGTTGCTATCATAAAAGTTTTATCTTCTTTTTAATTCATATATTCTATTTGCTGCTTATGTGTAGGAATGCAACAGATTTTATATTAATCTTTCATACAATAACATTGCTGGTACCTTTTATTAGTTCCTTATATGTAGATAATTTAACCATATCATTTGAATATGATTATCTTTTCCCTACCCTTACATATTTTCTGATATATTTTTCATCTATTTTCTCCATCTTTTGCTCTATTTTTTTAATGCATTCATCATGGATGTTCTTGTGACCCTCTTCTGGGTAGGTCTGAAACTCTAATCTTTTTTTTTTTTTTTTTAATTTTATT
>PVIW01012194.1:13603-33500 GCA_004026585.1 Noctilio leporinus | reverse complement strand
GGAATGTAGGCTGGTGCAGCCACTGTGGAAAACAGTATGGGGTTTCCTTAAAAAACTGAAAATGGAACTGCCTTTTGATCCAGCCATTCCACTATTTGGACTATACCCAAAGAATCCTGAAACACCAATTCATAAGAACCTATGCACACCTATGTTCATAGCAGCACTATTTACAATAGCCAAGTGCTGGAAACAGCCTGAGTGCCCATCAGTGGATGATTGGATCAAAAAACTTTGGTACATTTACACAATGGAATTCTATATAGCAGAAAGAAGGAACTTGTACCCTTTGTAACAACATGGATGGAACTGGAGAGTATTATGCTTAGTGAAATAAGCCAGTCAGTGAAGGACAAATATCATATGATCTCACCCATTACGGGACAATAATGAGCAAAACTAACAACAAGCAAAACAGAACCAAGTATATGAATACAGTGAATAGGCCTTCAGTGGTCAGGGAAAAAGGGGTTGCGGGGAGGGGAGAGGGGGGAGGCAGAGACAAGAAAGGGGAGCAGCTTAGACAAGAACCTAGTATAAAGGAACCATGGACATGGACAACAGGTGGGATTGAGTTTGGGGGGAATGGGTGGGTGGGGAGGGGGACAGAGGGGAGCAAAAAGGGGATGGATGTAATACAACAACAATAAAATTAAAAAAAAATTATAAAGTACAAAAAAAAAAAAAAAAACTGCCCAAGTTTACCCAGCTACAGGCAACAGACAGAAGACATCTTGTTCATTACCTTAACTTCTGCCTTTCTACAGTAAAAAGAAAAAGCAGCACCATTGGTCTCCTTTTGACAACATCCTTTAGCACAGGGACAAAGCACAGTATAATTAAGCAGTCTTTTGAAGGGGGAAAGGATGTTGCTAAGGCTGTTTACAAGTCTAGCTTAATCCAACTTAATATCTTTAAGTGTCTAGGGGAATGAAAGGATTTTCTACTCATCATGCATTTCTAATCAAATCCTGTTTCTTTTTTCCTTCTGTCCCATATTTAAAGATATTGAGACACTAAATGTTCCCAGTTATATATCCCAAGTATCAACCAGGAGAGAAAAAAAGAGTAAATGTAAGCACAGGTCAACCTGGTTAAAATCCCAACTCCACCATTTCCTCACTGGGAGATGGGGTAAATTACTTAAGCTCCCTGTTTTCTTACCTGCAAAATGGGTAAAATAATATCTACTTAACAGGGGCATCATGATAGTTAAACGAGAAATTTAAAAAAAATGTAAGCCTAGTTGCTGATCGGTAACCAGTGCCTAATGTGCAAGTTATCAGTGTGTTGTTACATGAGGTGTGTTGTTACCTGTGGTGTCAATTAATATGGAACTGTTGCTTAAATGACTCAAGATCTTGGAGGTAAGACTCACATTGTTTAAAAGTTGAGGGAAAGGATGCATTCCTCAATGGATGCCTTCTGCATCTCCTCTTAAAGGTAATCAGAGGAAGCATTTATTAACAGTCTATGGTTTTCTCCAGAAAATCATCTTTTGTTGGCTTAACCACATGAATGATTGGGCAAACTATTCTTTCCATGTATAGTTTCAGGAAAATGCTGTAGCTTATGTAATCAAATGTCCAACTTTGGACACAGGAACAGTAAAATAAAGCTCAGCAAATGCATGAATAGAAGGTCTAATTTTGAAAGATCAGCTTCTTCTGGAAGTCGCTAACTGCACGTTGCATATTTAAATGAAGTGATTTATTTCACTGGGATGATGAATGCAGAGAGCTTAAATAAATACAGAGAGTTGGTAAAGATGAAGTGATTTTTTAAACCAGAGTTTGGTTTCAAATAATTGTTGGTCAGACCTTCTTTTTTGACAGTAACTGGCATGAATGATGTGATAAAATCTTACAATCTTCAGACAAGAGAATGCTTTTTTAATGTTTAGTTTTTCACCAAAGGGCATGCATCCAACCTATCATTTATGTAATGTAACTAAATTGAACTAGCACCCAGGTGACAGCACCCCAGTAAGTGTAGGTGGATCTCAAGAATAAAGTGGACATGTGGAGAAACTGGAACCGCTGTGCATTGCTGGTGAGAATGAAAAATGGTGCAGCCATTGGCAAATAGTCTGGTAGTTATTCAAAAAGTTAAATACAGCTCTGGCTGTTGGCACAGTGGATAAGGTGCCAGCCTTCAAACCCAGAGGATGCTGGTTTGATTCCTAGCCAGGGCACATAACCAGGTTGCAGGTCAGATCTCCAGCCAGGTCTGTAGCTGGAGTCAGGTGAAAGGCAACTATATGTGGATGCCTCTCTCCCTTTCTTCTTCCATGTCTGCCTTTCTATCTAAAAATAATGAATAAAAAATCTTTAAAAAAAATTAAATACAGAGTTACTATGTGACCATCAAATCCACTTCTATACCCAAAAGAAGGGGAAACACACACACACACACACTCACACACACTCATATGAATGTTCATAACAACATTATTTATAATATTCAAAAATAAAATGACCCAAATGTCCATGAACTGAAAACTTGATAAATATATGGCATGAACACATAGTAGACTATTACTCAATAATAAAATGTAACTAGTTACTGATACATGCTACAACATAGATTAGCCTTGAAAGCATTATGGAACTCACAAATAACTATATATTGTATGATTCTACATGTATGAAAACCCATAGAGAAATAAAGTAGGTTACTGAATGGATGCCTACAGCTGAAGGGAGGGTGGAGTGGGGAATGACTGCTAATGGGTAGAGAGTTTCTTTTTGAGATGATACCAATGTTCTCACCTCAAATTGTGATGATAGCTACTTAACTCTATGAATATTCTAAAATCACTGAATTGTGCTCTTTAAGTGGGCAAAATGTATGGTAAGTGAATAATATCTAAGTAAAGATATTAAAAATGAAAGAATTAAGTAGGTAGTTTATTTGAAGCTATGGAGGGAAATGTTTTAAAAGTAGCTATGGCAAAGAATCACAGATGGGATATTCCAGGTCAGTAAACTCGACAATAGTGGTTCCAAACCAAGGGTGATTTTGCTTCTCAGGGGATATCTGGCAGTGTCTGGAGAAATTTTTGGTTGTCTCAATGGAAAGGAACACTACCGGCACCTAGCGAATAGAGGGAATGGATGTAAGAGCCCCCACAACAAAAACTATCCTACCCAAACAGGCAATGGTGCTGAAGTTGAAAAACTATTTAACTGAAAGGAGTTAGGCAAATAGTAGTATGTACTTCTTAGGGTTGTTCTTTGTACCCCCTACCTCACTACAAAAAGTCTGAGTTAAGTAGGGATAGGAAATTGTTAACAAAAGGCATCATTTATCCTGAGAATTTCACAGTCTAATAGTCAACACTGGTTCTTAGAGTTGCTTACCACCCAGAATTGGGCTTGGTAAAAATTTACTGAAATTTAACCAATTTCTAAGAGCTGGTACTTCAAAAATAAATACAGAATAACATAGCATCATTAACTTGTCCTTATAGGCAGGTCCCATGTTTAGTGTATCTTTCATGAACTCTCAGAAATCAAAGAAAAGTTTGTCATTTATTTCTAAAGATTAGAAAATGTTTTTATATTTACAAATATTCAGAACTCATTGTGTGCTTATTTTTTCTGAATTCAGCTTCAAAGAATCATAAAATGTTCAAAAAATGGAGGAGGGAATTTTTAACCATTATCTAGCCCAGAAATAAAATTGATAGATTTACGTATTTAATAGAAAATTTATACAAAAGCCAAAATAAACACATATTAGCTAGAAGGCTTCTCCTAGGATTTCCAGAGATTCTTTATAATCAACTGCACTTAGAGACAATCCAAGCAACTAATCAAGCAAGCAAATTATAGAGGCAGGGAATTTGGGAAAAGCATATGTTACTGTAAGCCTAGGCACATAGCAAGCATATGCAGATAATTCTCCAATCTATTAAATCAGACTCAGTTTGCCTTTCAATGTAGACAAATTGCAATGGGGTCAGGAGGTTTGGTTCATTTATTTCCTGGGGCTTTAGAATCTTATTTTCTTTATATATAAAATTTTTAAAATTATAGTAAATTAGTGGTTCCCCAAATTTGTGGATCTTATTAAATAAGTCTGAATCCCTATGCTAAATTCTTAGAAAGCCTGAGTTCATAGGCCTGAAGCCAAGGCACCTGGGCTTCAAGTTATGAGTGATTTTCATGTGCACCCTGATTTGGGAATAACTGAACATTGTTATCATATTGATCCTTGGTGTTTTATCTACATGAAGATCCAGGGCTTAGAATAGTGTGGATTAATTGCCCCTCTGTACTCTTTGTGCATATAAATTGTAAAGTTGGGGGGAAAAACAATCTGCCAGGAGAGATGAGGGACTAGAAAGATGGTTGCTAAGGGGAGGGAGGATTAGGTAGTGCCTGATGCTGTTGCTATGGCAACCCCATCCTTTCCTGGCACCGTGCTCTGAAAGACTGCTAAACTGGGTAGTGGGTTTCCCCTCTGATGGAGTACAGATCACCTATGCCACCAATCTGGAGATGAGGACTTGTGGATAGAGCAGGATAATTAAATAAAAGCATATCTGAATGCTAACAAGCAGCAGCATTACTCAGTAACCTTTTTTTTTTTTTTTTTTTTTTTTAATTTTATTGTTGTTGTAGTACATCCATCTCAGTAATCTTAAGTGTATGGATGCTTGGTTCAGGTTCATTGAAAGTAAACCAAATAGACCGTGGGTTTCTGTTTTTTGTTTTTCAGAGACTTCTCCAGGTTTTCTACTTTTATGCTTCTTCTCAGTCCAAACCCCCATCTCAAGGACTTTCACTGTATCTTCATTTGAAGGAGTAGCAAAAATTTTATGAAAAGCTTTGATCAATTTGATTAACTTTATAGCCCTGGGAAGATAAACTTCTATTTCACTCTGAGTCAGTTCTTCTACATTGTTTACTTTCTCTCCAAGCTACTTGTAAGATGGTATAATGACAAGGAGGGAAGAGGTCAGTTGTGGAATACTAAGAATAGGCAATGACTGTCCACAGGAGAGCCTGATCAATACAGAGGAAGTTTTCTTGGTGATGGTTCAAAGGTCTAAGGTGATGGGTGGGGGGACATCTGAAATGTGAACTACAGTCGCAACTTTTCTATACACCCATAAATATAGTATTTATTAGAGGCTGACCTTAGCATTTATATGAATTATTTGTTTACTTCTCAGAGCATCCCTATTTAAGTTCTATGGTTTATCCCATTTTACAGAGAGGTAAAATGGAGGTTTGGAGGGTTTCTTTGATTTGCCCAAGAGCTTTTTGATAGGTAGACCTGTCAAAGCTTGTGTTCTTAATTAACACTGTCTCCTAATTAGTCACACAATTTTCTTCTGTCCACATGAAAGGAAGCAGTCACACAAGAGCATTTTTAATAGGTTTCACTTGAAATAAGTTTGGGAAATGACAGGTGAAATAAATTAAACAAACTTTGTTTACAGGACTCCTTAAAGCTTATTTATTATGTTAACATGCACTGATAGAATATTTATTTATTTCCAATATTTTACTTGGCATTTGAGTGCAAGTTCCTCTCCTCTTGCAAGGCTATTGTTAAATAAAGTCTACTTTAGATAATGCAGCTTGGATGATTTTTAAAAACCCTACTAGAACGAAAGCCAAGATTCTTTCTGTTCTTTTTCCTCACCTGCTAATTCTTACTGTGTTTTAATTTGCCCTGCCCTCTCATTTTTTGACAACTCTATTCTTATCTATAATCAATTGCATATACATAATGGGTATAATTGGATGAGCTTTGACAGACAGACATAGATGAGGGGGGACTCAAAAATGAATTTATTTATAAAAAAAGTGTATTTTTTCTATGTGTTTAAACTTCAGTCACCTTCAAGGACTCCCCATTTGATGCAATAAACATATTGAGATGATTTCCCCACTGCTCAAAAGAATTTTTGAACTCAAGGACTTTAATGCCTTTTAGTGCTTCTGCCATTGTTTTTCCTCTTGCATATCAGCAAAACATTTCCCTTTGAGGTTTTTTTTTCTTTTAAGCAAACAAAACAAAGTCAGTCTGGGCAAGATCAGGTGAATAGGGAGGGTGGGTGATGGCGGTCATGTCATTTTTGGTCAAAAATTGCTGAGCACTCAGCATGGTGTGGGCAGGTGCATTTGTAAATCACCCATTATGCAACGGGCAAACACATTGAAAGAGTCTTATGAAAATTCTCTCAAGCTGAACACAGCCTCTCACAACAATGCCAGGTGATATACTGATACAGATGTGTTCCTAGAACACTCACCTATCAGGGAAGACTGAACTACAAGGGGTCCACCCTCCAAAAGATAATTCTGGGGTTTTTCCGATCCCCTTCATACATCCATAGAGCCACCACTACAATCAAGATATCGAATACTGCAACTGTTTCCTTGCATCCCTTTGCAATCCATCTCCTCACATCTCATCTGCAGGCAACCAGTAGTCTTTCTCATTTTAAATTGAGAATTTTGACTTATTACCAAGTTGAAGATTATTTCTGAGGATGGATATGGCTTCTCAGTCAGTTCATCAGCCACATAAGAAACTTTTTCTACTGAATTAATTTCCAAAATCTATTTTTTTCTTCCTTTCATTTTAAATTAAATTTTATTATTGTTATATTACATCCATCCCCTTTGTTGTCCCCTCTGTCCCCTTCCCCAACCACCCACTCCCCTCCAAAGTCAATGCCACTTGTTGTCCATGTCCATGGTTCTTCCATGCTAGTTCCTTGACTAAACTGCTTCCCTTCTTTGCCTCCTCCTCTCCCCTTCAACTTCCCCCCTCCCCTCTGCCCACTGAAGGTCTATTCATTGTATTCATGTATCTAGTTCTTTTTTGCCCATTTGTTTGTTTTGTTCATTATTGTCCTGTAATGAGTGAGATCATATGGTATTTGTCTTTCACTGACTGGCTTATTTCACTAAGCATAATACTCTCCAGTTCCATCCATGTTGTTGCAAAGGGTAGGAGTTCCTTCTTTCTTTCTGCTGTATAGTATTCCATTGTGTAAATGTACCAAAGTTTTTTGATCCAATCATCCACTGATGGGTGCTTAGGCTGTTTCCAGCACTTGGCTATTGTAAATAGTGTGGCTATGAACATAGGGGTACTTAGGTTCTTATGAATTGATGTTTCAGAGTTTTTCAGGTATAGTCCTAGTAGTAGAATGACTGGATCAAAAGGCAGTTCCATTTTTAGTTTTTTAAGGAAACTCCATACTGTTTTCCATAGTGGCTGCACCAGCATGCATTCCCACCAATAGCACACCAGAGTTCCCTTTGCCTCACATCCTCACCAGTACTTGTTGTTTGTTGGTTTGTTGATGATTGCCATTCTGACAGGGGTGAGGTGGTATCTTATTGTGGTTTTAATTTGCACTTCTCTGATGGCAGTGGTGTGGAGCACTCTTTCATATGCCTTTGGGCCCTTTGTATGTCTTTCTCAGAGAGTTGTCTGTTCAGAACCTTTGCCCATTTCTTAAAAGGACTGTCTGTCTCCCTGGTGTTGAGTCTCATAAGTTCTTTATATATTTTGGATATCAAACCCTTGTCTGAGGTATCATTGGCAAATATGTTTTCCCATATAGTTGCTTCCCTTTTAATTTTGCTGGTGTTTTCCTTAGCTAAACAGAAATTTTTCAGTTTGATATAGTCCCAATTATTTATTTGTTCTTTTATTTCCTTTGCCTTTGGAGAAGTATCAGTAAACATATTTCTGCATAGGATATCTAAAATTTTACAGCCTTTATTTTTCTTCAGGACCTTTATGGTGACACTGCTTATGTTTAAGTCCTTTATCCTTCTTGAGTTTATGCTGGCGTATGGTGTAAGTTGGTGGTCTAGTTTTATTTTTTCGCATGTACCTTACCTATACAGTTCTCTCAACACCACTTGTTGAAGAGACTATTTTTACTCCATTTTATGTTCCTTCCCCCTTTGTCAAATACTAATTGACCATTGAGTCCTGGGTTTATTTTTGGAATCTCTATTCTGTTCCATTGGTCTACATGTCTATTCTTATGCCAGTACCAGACAGATTTGATGACAGTAGCCTTGTAGTATAGTTTGATGGTTGGTATTGTGATTCTTCCTACCTTGTTCTTCTTTCTCAAGATGGCTGTGGCTATTCATGGGCAGTTTTGGCTCCTTAAAATTAAAAAAAAAATTTATTTATTATTTTTAGAGAGAGGGAAAGGGAGAGGGGCAGACAGGGAGAGAGACATCAATGTATGGTTGCCTTTAACCTGTTTCCAGCTAGAGCTGGCTGGAGACCTAGCTTGCAACCTGGTTATGTGTACCCTGGCTGGGAATCGAACCAGCACCCTTTGGGTTCACAGGCTGGTGTCTTATTCAATGTGCCACCACCCAGGGCTCCATATAAATTTTTGAAGTATTTTTTCTATTTCTGTGAAGTATGTCATTGATATTTTCATTGGGATTGCATTGAATGTATAGATTACTTAGGGTAGTATGGACATTTTAATGATGTTAATTCTTCCCATCCATGAACATGGTATATGCTTCCATTTATTTGTATCTTCCTTGATTTCTTTCTTTAATGTTCTGTAGTTTTCCAAGTACAGGTCTTTTACTTCCTTGGTTAAGTTTATTCCTACGTACTTTATTTTTCTTGTTGCTATGGTAAATGTGATTCATTTTCTAGATTCTATCTCTGATGTTTCATTATTGGTATACAAAAATGCTTTTGATTTTTGAATATTGACTTTATATCCAGCTATTTTTCTAAATTTGTTTATTAGGTCGAGTAAGTTTTTGGTGGAGTCTGTTGGGTTTTGTATATACACTATCATGTCATCTGCAAATAATGACAGTTTGACTTCCTCCTTTCCAATTTGGATACCTTTGATTCCTTTTTCTTCTCTGATGGCTATGGCTAGAACTTCCAAAACGATGTTGAACAGAGGTGGAGAAAGTGGATAGCCTTGTCTCATTCCTGATCTTAGGGAAAAAGCTTTTAGTTTTTGTCTGTTAAGTATGATGTTGGCTTCAGGATTCTCATATATGGCCTTTATGATATTGAGGTACACTCCCTCTCTTCCCATTTTGCTGAGGGTTTTTATCATAAATGGTTGCTGTACTTTATCAAATGCTTTTTCAGCATCTATTGATCTGATCATATGGTTTTTATCTTTCAATTTGTTGATGTGGTGTATTACATTTATTGGTTTGCTAATGTTGTACCATCCTGGCATCCCTGGGATAAAACCCACTCGATCATGCTGTATGATCTTTTTAATGTATTGCTGGATCCAGTTTGTCAATATTTTGTTGAGAATATTAGCATCTATGTTTGTCAGAGATATTGGCCTATAGCTTTCTTTCTTAATTGTGTCTTGACCTGGTTTTGGGATTGGAATAATATTGGCCTCATAGAATGAGTTTGGGAGTTTTCCTTCTTCTTGGATGTTTCAGAATAGGTTGAGAAGGATAGGAGTTAGTTCTTCTCTAAATGTTTGGTAGAATTCACCTTTGTAACCATCTGGTCTGGGGCTCTTGTCTTTTGGGAGATTTTTGATTACTTCTTTAATTTCATTAGTTGTTATTGGACTATTCAGAATTTCTGCTTCTTCTGGATTCAGTTTTGGTAGATTATACATTTCCAGAAATTTTTCCATTTTGCCCAGGTTGTTAAATGTCTTGTCATGTAGTTGTTTGTAGCAATTTCTTACAACCCTTTGTATTTCTGAAGTATCAGTTGTGATTTCTCCTCTGTCATTTCTGATTCTGTTTATTTGAGTCCTCTTTCTCTTTTTTTTGGTGAGTCTGGTTAAATGCTTGTCAATTTTGTTTATTTTCTCAAAGAACCAGCTCCTGGACTTGTTGGTTCTTCAAATTATAGTTTGAGTCTTTAAGTTATTTACTTCTGCTCTGATCTTGATTATTTTCTTCCTTGTACTTGCTCTGGGCTTTGTTTGTTGTTGCTCCTCTAGTTCTTGTAGCTTTATGGTTAGGTTGTTTATATACGCTTCTTCTGACCTTTTTAGGTAGCCCTGTATGGCTATGAATTTCCCTTTGAGGACTGTCTTTGCTGTGTCTTATAGGTTTTGGGCTGCTATGTATTTATAGTCATTTGAACTCCATATCTGATAGTTTGCTTGCCTCTGTTTCATTTAGTGGTCTTTCTGGGGATTCCTCCTTTCCTTTTGGTGATGGACTGTTTCTTTTTCTTCCCATTTTTAGGTTTTGTTATAATCCAATCAACTGTGATCAGCTGCCAGGCTAAGGAGCTGCTAGGCTGGAAGCCTTATTTAGTTGTAATCCTATCAATCTGTGATCCACCACCAGGCTCAGATGCTGCTTCAGGTGACAAACTCAGTTGTAAATCAATATATCATCTACCAAACTCAGGCCCTGCTGGGCTAGACATAAAGGTTCAATTATAATCCAATGGATCAGCCACCAGCTCAGGTGCAGCTTGGTTGGACAGGTTCAGATGTCAATCAATGAATTTGTGATCAGATGCCAGTCTCAGGTGCCACTGGGCTAGGCAGCAAAATACAATTTAATCCAATGAATCTGTGATTAGCCACCAGGCTCAGGTGGCGCTGGGCTAGACTGAAAGGTTCTATTGTAATCCAATGAGTTTGTGATTAGCCACCAGACCCATGGGCCACTGGGTGGGACAAACCAACTCAGTTGTGAACCAATAAATCCACCATCAGTCACTAGGCTCATTTGCCACTGTTGGGGGGCTGTCTGACTGACCCACCTGTAAGTCAGAGAGTTTGTAATCAGCGCCAGGCCCAGGCGCTGCTGGGTGAAGGATACCTCTTCTGATGCCAACTATTCTACCTTTTCTCAGACAGGGCAGAGCAGGGGAGATTTATTTAGATGTAAATCAAAGAATTGTGATCAGGTGCCAGGCTCAGGCACCACTGGGTGGGGCAGATTGTTTCCAGTGGGCAGGGCTATGAGGACCCTTCTAAGGAAGCTGCTTGGCTTACCTCAGTCTGCCTGAGGTGTGGGCAATGAGTCAGCACTGGGATCCCCACAACCACTTCCCCACTTCTCTTCTCCAAGCCACAACCCACCACAAACTCTCCCCACGCGTCTCCAGTCCTCTCTGCCTTCCCTCTGCTGGAGCCCAGAGTAGGTGGGTGCCGATGTAGTTTCATTGTGGTCACCTTAGTAGGTCTCTGTCTCCAGTGCTCTCCTAGGCTAGTAAACTTCCCGGCTTTCTGCCCTTCTCAGCTGGATACTGCTCTACTCTCCAGCTGTGTTGCTGTAGCTGGGAAACCAAGCTGGAGGACCAGCACCCACCCTTCACAGGTGGAGCCCCAGGCTCTGTTCTTTAGGCTGCTGCCTACAGTGGAGGTCCAGCCAGCCCTCTTAAGTTTCTGCAATTCCTACCAGTCACACTGTGATGAAGTGGCCTCTTCTGTTCTGTCTGTGGTCAAAGGACTTCTTTCCAGCTGGTGTGCTGTTGGTAATTTCAGCTGTGACCTTGGAAGAGATTGGGGTAGCTCCACTTACTCCTCCACCCTCTTGCCCAGACTTCCTTCCTTTCATTTTTACTAGCACAAAATGGTGTACAACCCAGATATTCAATGCAGCAGTCATTATGTGACATTGGCACTAGAGATCTCATTCTGCTCTTTACTATGACAAGAAATTCACCCATACGTTGACCATCAGAAAATAAATAAAAGCCTTTTTTATGTATATGAGGGAACTGGAAAATACTCACCATTAGAAATAAGAAGGCAATAGGAGATAATTCATTGAGTTCTTTAAGACATGTTTGGCATTTCCCAAACATGTATGTGGAGAAAATGATTGTGCATTCTTGTTTTTCTCAGAGAAAAACAAGTAGAGGATCTGTACAATTTTAATGAGCTGTGTGGCCTGCAGAATGCTTCTTTTTTTAAAAAAAGATTTTATTTATTATTTTTAGAGAGAGGGGAAGAGAGAGAGGCAAAGAGGAAGAGAGACACCACTTTATGGTTGCCTTTCACTTGCCTCCAGCTGTGGACCTGGCTGGAGACCTGGCTTGCAACCTGGTTATGTGCCCTGGCTGAGAATGGAACCAGTGACCTTTGGGTTCACAGGAGAATGCTTCTTAATTAATTTAAAAAATCTCTATAAATTTTCTACTGTGAGATTAGCATTTTGCTAGATCTTAGAGAGACAGAGATAAATAATATGTCATACCACTTATCAAGGAGTTGAGTCCAATATCTTCATATTATTAATTGTCATCTCAGCATTTTCTTTTTCACTTTATAGTTAAACATGAACAAATAAGAGGTTTAACTTATTAAGTTCTCATTTGCAATAGATTAAATATTTAGAAATCATTTGAAATAATATCACCTTTAGGAAGTTTGAAAAAATTTGATCCAATAGAAAATGGTAGTGTTAAAAAGTCTTATTTTTAATGTCTTATTTTAATAGTGGATAGAAATTTCAACTTTTCCAACAGCCTTTGATATGAATTATCTTAGTTCAACTCACATATAAACTGATAAAAGATGGTGTAGACATTACTATTTCAATTCTGTAGGTATTTTAGGACGGTCTATAAATATAGGGGTTGAAGGAGGGCACTTTATAGTAATATGGTACTTTGAGATGGCTGTACTTGTCTCCACAAGACAAATATAAATGATATATGGTCTGACTATAATAACACAGCAGGTTACTGCTAGAGTAAGACAAAGAGTCACCATTGAAAATGAAGGTAAGTATTCACCTGAATTTGCTGCTGTAGGTGGGCTGCAATCTGGACATCCAAATGACAGTGTGTAAGGCTCCAGGGGGCTTGATCCAATGTGAGAGAACAAGTCCAGCCCCACAGTGGAATGAAGCTGACATAAAGCTGACCCAGACTCCTGGCTTTGCTTCCATTACATTCTACTCAGAGTCTTTTGAGAGCACTTTGAGAGAGAGCGAGCTGAACATGCTTACTGCCCCATCTGGCTCTCAGGCTGGATAGAAGTCATGATCAGCCACTACTTACCATTTGACTTATAGACAGGATGTTGGCAATCAGGGCACTTGATTAGGAGCAAACAAAATTCAAAGGGGATGATTGTGCCATGAATTATCTAAGGTTTGGGGGAAAGTTCATCACTAGAGTTCTGTCTAGTCCCAGATAGCTCCTCTAGTCATCTTCATCAAATGATGCCTTAGTTTATTAACACACTTATTGTTTTACTCTTTGATTCATTCTTTTACTTAACATCATCATTTCTTAATTACCACAAAAATGACTGTAGTTAGTCCTACTAGAATCAAGTTGCCTAATATTGCTTCATATTGTTAAGCAACTAAAATGCTTTGCAATATATCTTTTGGTTTCCATGCAGTATACATGAAAAAATATATATTCCAAATGCAAATTCTGTGGAAATTTATTTTATCTGGGATTTTTGCAGATCTGAACTATGTATTTTTCCATACTATCTCTTTTTACCTCAACATTTAAATTTCTTAAAATTGGATTCCACCCTCTTTATTCTTTGTTCTATTTATACACTTAAAAAACTAAGCTATTAGCTACCATATGGTTAGTGCTCCAAATCCAATATAGTTATTAGGAGGAATATTGCCCTAAAATCAGACACCATGGCAGTAAATGACTTAAAAGGAAGCCAACCAGTGAGGAGTTATAACATCTTTTCCCATTAGAAGAATATTTCATGATCCTAATCAAATTACATTATGCTTGTCAAGTTGTTTCTTTCACAAACTGTTCCTAGTTTTTTTCCACAAATGTTATTTAGCTAACTAGTATAAATTTGTTACTCCAGCTTATATTATAGCTTTAAATAATGTTATTTTTAAAAAATCCAGACCTTTGGTATTTAATCTGCTATAAAATATTTTTGGTTACTTGGAATTAGAGACTCAAAAACCTTGGTTCCCTAAAGTCCATCAGAGTGCTTGAGACATAGTAGGTGTGTAATTGGTACTTATTTCACCTTGTCATTTCCTTGCTTTCATTATTGCAAAGGTGGAACTCGGAAATCTAGTATATGTATGTTAGGCTGGCCTTTGGATTGGAAAATCTCTCTTATATTTTCTCATTGAATCCACTTCCAATCCTATAATTCCAATATTCTCTTCACAATCCCTCTATAGTAGAAAGAAAGGAATATGTATTAACAGCTGTAGGGTGTTAGATGCCATGAGGAGCACTCTATGTATGTTATCTCATTGTCCTGCAGTGCTTTCAGATAAGACCTTTAATCTGTTCTCTGCAAATGAGAAAACCACAGTGAGCTAGCTGGGAACTGGAGTCATCTGACTCAAATAGGAAATGGTAAAAACAGAGTCTAAGTACAGCATCAGGCTCCTAAGCCTGTTCTTTCTTTTA
The DNA here is from genome assembly GCA_004026585.1 of Noctilio leporinus. Lineage (NCBI taxonomy): Eukaryota > Metazoa > Chordata > Mammalia > Chiroptera > Noctilionidae > Noctilio > Noctilio leporinus. The sequence continues at coordinate 19,151 of PVIW01012194.1, read as the reverse complement.
CATCATTCTGTCTGTTTTCCCCAGTTTATCTTCATCTTCTTCAGCTTTGAGTCAGTAGCTAATTTTTATCTGTCCATTTGTTTCCAAACTTTTAGTACTATTAACTACTCCCAAACTTTCCCCCACCCTAATTTCTTTAGTTTGATCTACCATGTCTCTCTTGAGCTCTACAACTTGTAAATTGTTGGTTGTATTTTCCACTTCCACCCCAGCATCTTCAATTCATCTCCCCTTCCCCCCTAACTTCCACTGCTGTCCATCCAATAGTGGCATTGCCTTTTCTACCAGAATTTATGGCTCTACTTTCCACCTAATCACACTGAACACAAAGCTTGCCTTAAGAAACTTTCAAACTGAATAGAGAAACAAGGATGCTACACACTAAAAGTTAAAATGATTCAAGATTTAAATTGTCATTAAAAACAATGATTTAAGCATGACCACAAGACCCTGTGCAATAATAGTCTGTTGGATTGACTCTTCATGACATGTGGGGCAGTCAGGAATGGAGGCTTGGGAGGGCAAAACTGAGTTGTACCTGGAGGATGGCAGGACCCAAGAAAGCAAAGAGGAGTGTCCAGAGCATTGCTCAGGCAAAATGACCAGAGGAAACATATGGACTCACATGAACATAGCAGGTTCAGAGGACAAAGTGGAACTTGTTTCTAAACAGCTTCTCTGTTTCACCATGAGAAACAATGAAGTATTTCAAAGAATAAACTTAAAGGCAATAGAGGTTGCAAGGACAGTGTTTTGTTTCATTATTTTCATTATTCAGATCCATCATTCCTCTGCAGTTATTTAGTACATTGCTTTGACATCACAGGGAACAGATCAATTTATTTTATTTTTTAAAAATTTTATTGTTGTTGTATTACATCCATCCCCTTTTTGCTCCCCTCTGTCCCCCTCGCCACCCACCCATTCCCCCCAAAGTCAATCCCACCTGTTGTCCATGTCAGATCAATTTAGAAGCTATGATTTAAGTTCTGGCTTAGGTATTTATCTAGTTCTGTTGGAATATACCTTGCATCTCAATAATAATAATTATTGTTCCTCTATTTATATTTTCAGTGTTGCCTCTTCCAATTCTCTTTTAGTAATTGCTGAGTTGTATTTATCAAAATCATTTTTCCTGTCCTTTTGTAACAAATTCAGCTACAGTTCAAATATTTTCACTGAATATTCTGACTATAACTCTGACCTGCCTTCATTTTTGAGATAGTCAAAAGCAGTTAGGGACAGAGAGATTTTCCCGGTTACTATCTGAAAATGCAAAATTACCAGGAGGATTCTCAAATGTCATGAATATCATTTTTCTGTCTGCTTTTTATATTACTCTGTAAAAATAGTATATTTTACAGCCAGCAAGGTCTATTATGGAAGCTGTCCTTTTTCTGCTAGTGTGTCAGGTTTTCCCCTCTACCAAGAAGCAAGAATCTATTCTCATCTTTATTTTTTACTTTTTTAAAGATTTTATTTATTATTTTTAGAGAGAGGGAAAGGGAGAGAGACAGAGAGGGAGAGAAACATCAATGTATGGTTGCCTTTCACCTGCCTCTACCTATGGACCTGGCTTGTAACCTGGTTATGTGCCCTGGCTGGGAATCAAACCAATAACCTTTGGGTTTGCAAGCCAGTGCCTTATCCACTGTGCCACCAGTCAGGGCCTGTATTCCCATTTTTAGAAAACAGTGTAGATTTTATGGTTATCGTGAGCTGCCGTTAATGACTGTGCAACATTGGGAAATTTATTTAATCTTTCCTTCCTCTATTTCTTCATTAGAGATTACCTCTGAAGATTTTGCAAGAATTCTATGGAATAACATGTATAAGGCATCTTGCAAAGTACTTTCATATTATAGCACTCAATAACATAAGCTGTAGGGATTTGTAGGTATAGTAGTGGTGAACTTTGAACTCGTTTTTTCTGATACAGAAATTATATTCCAGAAATATTTTTTCCTTCCTGAAATGTGTCCAAGAATAACAGTATTTTTTGAGGAATAGAGGTGAGATGAAGAAAGTTTAAAAAGTGAAAAGGGTGTGTGTTACTAGTCAGGACAGTCTTCCATTTCATAATAACTAAAGTCACAGTATATTTAAATTTTTAATTTTATAATGATTGGCAAGCACACATCCATATACCCAGTTAGATAAGAGTAAAAGATGAAGGAGGAAGCCAAGAACAAAGCTGTTTGTGAATTCACAGCATCATTGAGGGCTTCCTCTCTTACCATCCCCTTCTTCAATTAATGGAGAAATAGCCATAAACTTGTAGGACATTTTTGGCTGGTGGAATTGAGCAATGCATACTCAGTAAAGCATTGTCTCTTGATTATAAGAAAATATAGCTTCTCATGATTTAGGGTAAACCTTGTTTTAAGCAGATTTGTTTTTGTTATTGTTGTTATGAAGCACTTAATAACAAAGTTTTCTTCATTGTAAAACCTAACTAGCTGGGCTAAATCTCAGGTTGACTCAATAACTGCTATATTTTTGTCATTCCATTTTTAGAAGGAAGAACAAACTGATAAGAAAAAAGCTTACTTTTGATGGCATTGGTTTACAGGGAATCTTCATCTGACAGACATGATGTCTGGTGGACCTATGTAATTAAACACAAAATATCTGTAACCCTATATCAAATAATCAGTTACAATGGAGTCATATAGTGCATAAAAGGGGTTTTTAGTTTTAGGAGAAAGCAGCAAGATGAGGCACAGAGCACCTAGTGGGAAGAGTGCTTGTTTTTGTGAGATTGGCCAAAACTAGCAAATACCAGTCATCAGGGTGAGTTGATGTTCACCAAGGTTACAAAGAGGACTCAGGATGAGGGAATCTTAGAAAGATTCTGGGAGAACAGTTGTCTTTATGAAAGTAGACTTGCCTAGAAACTAGACCCTTGTATTCTCCCTGTCCCATAAATTTACTTTATTCTTGCACTAAAGAATACTTGAAGGTTAAAGATACAGTCCCAACTTGGTGGCCTAACCATCATGAGTCTGGAGTGGTCATTTTCCCTCTGCCTAGAAATCTTTCAAGACGTTGTCCAGTGTAGGAGTCTTGTCTTCTGGGATGATCTGAAGTTAGTTAGGTAGGGATTATATGTTTCTGGGTTGGATTAAATGTCAGACCTCAAAAAAAGGGATGGGAGTAATCTGGTGTGTGATCATCTTCTGTGATTTCCAGTTCTTCTCAATCATAAAATGAAAAGTTTACATTAATTCTTTTAGCTCCAAGAGACTTTTAAGTTCTCCTAATTTGAAACTGCCATACTCTCAGATTCCAAGTCCTGTGTTTAATATAACTGTGGATGCCCATCTATTTCAAGTCTTTCTGTGAATCAGAGGGTAGCCTCTCCTTGCCATGTAACATAGTGGGTCTGTTTCATTAGCATTTCACAACACAAAGAAGAATCTATGTAAAAGTATCTAAAGGAGTCAAAGAAAGTAAGAATTGTGCTCATATGTGGAGGTGAAATGCCCATTTTCTTAGTAGCTACTAGTACTAGAGAGTGTTATTTGGAGAAATTACCCAAAGCAGTTTTGCCTTGAGTCATTGAGACCCTAAGGGGAACAAAAAGGGTCTAAAAGAGGCAGGGTTATAAAGTACTAGCAAAGACCTTTGGCATGATGCCAGAGGGGGAACATGTGGTATGCCTAAGAAGGAATAGGAAAAAGAGAAAAATAAGTAGATGAAGATTTGGGAGAAAAAATTCATGAGGCATGTTTGAGCTTGCCTTGAGGAAGGGACTATTGAAGAATGTTCTGTAATTAGGTAATTAGACAGAATTTCAAGGTGCCTGATAGTACATTATGAACTTTTGTGTTACTGCACTGGAAATGCTTTTTCTCTTCCTATATCCTACTTGAAACATTTTCTGTGGGCAGGATATTTAGTGTGTGGTGAACAGTCAAGAGGCTGGCTGGATGGCTAGGTTAGTCAATGTGGTAAGGAAGCAGGAGTCAGAAGGCAGGTCAACATGGAAACAAAGGTGCCACGAATATGTCCAGAAATCATGGGCAAAACTTAAAACTTCCATGAAGTATCTTCTCCTCACCACTCAATGGGCCTTCCCTGACTAGCTTCCTGATTTATTCTTCTCTGTCTCCATAACAACCTCTTTTTGTTCTCATCTCACTACTTATTATATCTCATATATTTTTAACTTTTCTCCAGTTTTCTTCCTCACTTCCCACTAAGTTATATGCTCCACAAAGGCAGGGACTTTGCATGTCTTGTTTACCCTTTATTCCCTGCATCCACACATAGTGCATGGTTGCTATGGACTGAACTTTGTACATACTTCCAAAATCCATGTGCTGAAGCCCTAACTCACAATGTGATGGTATCTAGGGGTGGGGCCTTGAGTGGTGGTTAGATTTAGATGAGGTCTTGAGGGTTGGCTATCATAAAGGAGTAGTGTTTTTTTTTTTTTTTTTTTTTAAGAAGAGGTGACAACAGAGATCTCTCTTCCTGGGAGTATGGAAAAAAGGCCTGTGAGGAAGCAGTGAGAAGGTGAACATCTGCAACCCACTGAGAGAATCCTCACCACACACTGACCCTGGTGGCAACTTGACCTTGGACTCTCAGTCTCTAGGCTGTGAGAAAATAAATTTAAATAGTTTAAATAAGACTTCCATGGATTATTAAAGAACAGTTTGAGCTGAGCATATTTAGGTTTGTAAGACAAAGAGACAGAGACCTCAGGAGATGAAATTTTGCATTTATTTGTGGTAGTGCTTGTTTATATTAATCATTTGAGGCAACAATTCCACATTGCCACATATGAGAGTAATCTGTGGATACCTCCTTCTTTGAGTGGCTGGAATATGGTGCAAAAACTAATGAAAATGATAGTCTTCTCTCTAAACCAGTAGAACATTCTGCAGTGATGGAAATATTCTTTATAAAAATATTTTTAAATCCTCACCCAAGAATATGTTAGTTGACTTTTTTAGAGACAAAGGATGGGAGGGGGAGGGAGAGAGAGAGAAACATCAATTGGTTCCTCCCATATGCACCCTGATTGGGCATCGAACCTGCCTCCTAGGTATGTGTCCTAACAGGGAATCAAACTTGCAACATTTTGGTATATGGAATGATGCTCTGACCAACTGAGTCACACTGGCCAGGGTGAAAATATTATTTACCTTCTCTGTTTGGTTCAGTAACAAGTAGCCACTTGTGACTATTGCATAATTAAAATATGGTCAGTGAGATAAAGGAACAGAAATTTTAATTTAATTTAAGAATATTTAACTTTTAAGAGTGCTATGTGGATATGTAATGTTGTACAGCACAGGTAAGAAAGATTGCTACTTCAACTTTAAGAATGACATAGATAGCAACATACTAATAGTAGGGGATTTTAATACCCCACTATCAACAATGGACAGATCTTCCAAACAAAAAATCCCCAGAGATGTTGTGGCATTGAACAACACTCTAGAGGAAATGGACCTAACTGATGTATACAGAGTCTTTTACCCCAAAGAAGCAAAATACACATTCTTTTCAAATGCACATGGATCATTCTCCAAGA
>PVIW01012194.1:0-13503 GCA_004026585.1 Noctilio leporinus | reverse complement strand
AAACCAAAAAATTCTCTAAATGATGGAGACTGAATAACATGCTTTTAAGCAATGAAGGGGTCAACAATGAGATCAAAGATGAAATCAAAAAGTTCCTGGAAACAAATGACAATGAACACACAACAGCCCAAAACCTATGGGATATAGCAAAGGCAGTTCTCAGGGAGAAATTTATAGCAATACAGGCCTTCCAAAAAAGGTTTATAAAAACAACCTAACCACAAAGCTGCAAGAACTAGAGGAGCAACAACAAACAAAGCCCAGAGCAAGTAGAAGGAAGGAAATCATCAAGATCAGAGCAGAACTAAATAACTCAGAGATTCAAACTACAATTTGAAGAATCGACAGGTCCAGGTTCTTTGAAAAAAATAAACAAAATTGACAAGCCCTTATCCAGACTCATCAAGAAAAAGAGAGAGAGGACCCAAATAAACAGAATCAGAACTGAAAGAGAAGAAATCACAACTGATACCTCAGAAATACAAAAGATTGTAAGAAATTACTACAAACAACTATATGACAAAAAAATGACAACCTGGATAAAATGGACATATTTCTGGAAAGGTATAATCTACAAAAACTGAACCCAGAAGAAGCAGAAAGACTGAATAGGCCAATAACAACTAGTGAAATTCAAGAAGTAATCCAAAATCTCCCAAAGCACAAAAGCCCTGTACCAGATGGCTAAACAGGTGAATTTTGCCAAATATTTAAAGAAGAACTAACTCCTATCCTCCTCAAACTATACCAAAAATTTCAGGAAGAGGGGAGACTCCCAAACTCTTTCTATGAGGCCAATATTATTCTAATCCCAAAACCAGGACAAGATACAACTAAGAAAGAAAGCTACAGGCCAATATATCTGATGAACATAGATGCTAAAATTCTCAACAAAATATTGGCCAATCGGATTCAGCAGTATATTACAAAGATCATACACCATGATCAAGTGGGCTTCATCCCAGGGATGCAAGGATGGTACAACATTCGTAAATCAATCAATGGAATACACCACATCAACAAATTGAAAGATAAAAACCATATGATCATATCAATAGATATTGAAAAAGGATTTGATAAAGTACAGCAACCATTTATGATAAAAACCCTCAGCAAAATGGGAATAGGGGGAGCACACCTCAACATCATAAAGGCCATCTATGAGAAACCTGAAGCAACATCATACTTAATGGACAAAAACTGAAAGCTTTCCCCTAAGATCAGGAACGAGACAAGGCTGTCCACTTTCCCCACTTCTATTCAACATTGTCTTGGAAGTTCTAGCTATAGCCATCAGAGAAGAAAAAGGACTCAAAGGTATCCAAATTGGAAAGGAGGAAGTCAAACTGTCATTATTTGCAGATGATATGATAGTGTACATACAAAACCCGATGGGCTCCACCAAAAACTCACTCGACCTAATAAGCAAATTTAGCAAAATAGCTGGGTATAAAGTCAATATCCAGAAATCAAAAGCATTTTTGTATACCAATAAAGAAACAACAGAAATAGAAGTGAAAAAAATAATCCCATTTACCATAGCAGCAAGAAAAATAAAGTACCTAGGAATCAACTTAACTAAGGAGGTAAAAGACCTGTACTCAGAAAACTACAGAACATTAAAGAAAGAAATCAAGGAAGACACAAATAAATGGAAGCATATACCATGTTCGTGGATGGGAAGAATTAACATCATTAAAATGTCCATACTACCCAAAGCAATCTACATATTCAATGCAATCCCAATTAAAATACCAATGACAGACTTCACAGAAATAGAAAAAATACTTCAAAAATTTATACGGAGCCAAAAATGCCCACGAATAGCCACCACAATCCTGAGAAAGAAGAACAAGGTAGGAGGAATCACAATACCAGACTTCAAACAATATTACAAGGCTACTGTCATCAAAACAGCATGGTACTGTCATAAGAATAGACATATAGATCAATGGAACAGAATAGAGAGCCCTGAAATTAACCCAGGACTCTATGGTCAACTCATATTTGACAAAGGGGGAAGGAATATCAAATGGAGTAAAAACAGTCCCTTCAACAAATGGTGTTTGGAGAACTGGACAGCAACAACGAAAAGATAAAACTAGACCACCAACTTACACCATACACCAAAATAAACTCAAGATGGATAAAGGATTTAAACATAAGCAGTGCCACCATAAAAGTCTTGGAGAAAAATATAGGCAGTAATCTTTTGGATATCCTACGCAAAAATATGTTTACTGATACTTCACCAGGGGCAAAGGAAATCAAAGAACAAATCAACAAATGGGACTATATGAAATTGAAAAGTTTCTGTTCACCTAAAGAAAATATCAGCAAAGTTCAAAGGGAACCAACTGTATGGGAAAACATAATTGCCAAGGATACCTCAGACAAGGGTCTGATCTCCAAAAGATATAAAGAAGTAATGTGACTCAACACCAGGGAGACAGACAGCCCAGTTAAAAAATGGGCAAAGGACCTGAACAGACAACTCACTGAGGAAGATATACAAAGGGCCCAGAGGCATATGAAAGAATGCTCAACATCACTAGTCATCAGAGAGATGCAAATTAAAACCACAATAAGATACCACCTCACACCTGTCAAAATGGCAATCATCAGCAAATCAACAAACAATAAGTGTTAGCGAGGATGCGGGACAAAGGCAACCCTCATACACTGTTGGTGGGAATGTAGGCTGGTGCAGCCACTGTGGAAAACAGTATGAGGTTTCCTTAAAAAACTAAAAATGGAACTGCCTTTTGACCCAGCAATTCCACTACTTGGACTATACCCAAAGAATCCTGAAACACCAATTCATAAGAACCTATGCACACCTATGTTCACAGCGGCACCATTTACAATAGCCAAGTGCTGGAAACAGGCTAAGTGCCCATCAGTGGATGATTGCATCAGAAAACTTTGGTACATTTACACAATGGAATTCTATATAGCAGAAAGAAAGAAGGAACTTGTACCCTTTGCAACAACATGGATGGAACTGGAGAGTATTATGCTTAGTGAAATAAGCCAGTCAGTGAAGGGCAAATATCATATGAACTCACCCATTACGGGACAATAATGAGCAAAACTAACAACAAGCAAAACAGAACCAAGTAAATGAATACAAGGAATAGGCCTTCAGTGGTCAGGGGAAAAGGGGTTGGGGAGGGGGGAAGGGGATGGAAGAGGCAAGAAAGGAGAGCAGCTTAGACAAGAACCTAGTATAAAGGAACCATGGACATGGACAACAGGTGGGATTGACTTTTGGGGGAAATGGGTGGGTGGGGACGGGGACAGAGGGGAGCAAAAAGGGGATGGATGTAATACAACAACAATAACATTTTTAAAAAAAAGAAAAAAAGGAGAAAAAATATTTTAAAAGCCTAATAAACAAATTATATTTAATTGAAAAAAAAAAAAAAAGATGCTTCAAACTACAACTTTTGACCAATGAGAAGAACAACAGTCTTCTCAATCACTTTGAATAAACTTTTCTCCTCTGCATCAGTATTTCTGGTTCCTTGTCCATAAGAACTTAGTCAAATCTATTGTGGTCCTAATTCAATCCACTCACTAGGGTGCACTCTTTTCACTTTGATTTTGTAAGCCAGGAGCTCATAAATTTGCTCTCCCACTGATGTCATGTAAGTTGTACAAATGAGTGACAGGACTCGGGTACAAACATTAGGGAGCGGTGTGGATGAAAGCTCATGTGCCATCTAAAATGCCATGGCTCTGACTCTAGTAATTTGTTGCTATGGAGGAATGTAGACCCAGGTTGACAGATCTTTCAATTACTCAAGAGAAACTAGAATTGTAAATTTTATGTAATATTTCACAATTTGTACACGACATCCCATTTCAAATTATTACAAATCAGTGCCTGATCCAAATAAGATGCAGAAAGTATAGCACAGAGCTTAGAATTCCAGGCTTTAGAGACTCTTTGGTTTTGATTCCTAAGTCCTCTACTTCTTTACTGAGTGACTATGGCCAAATGATTTAACCTGTCTGAGATTTAGTTTCCTCATTTGTAAAATAAAAAGAGTAATAATCAATATTCTCCACTCTCAAAGTTTTGATGAATATGAAATTCATTAATATGTAATATACACATTAATCAGAGGCATGTCTGGCACACAGTTGGTACAACACAAGTGTTGGCTACTGTTATTAAGCATGTAGATTAGTTTTGATCCATGAGGCATTTTGTAACCTCTGGTATAGGGGCTTTGGATTTTCATTTGAAATGTTCTTGGTTGTCCTGGGAATGGACTCCACCTGCCTAGTGTCCTGGCCAGGAGTAAAGAGGTTGGACATTTAACATGAACCACTCCAGAGCTGGATCCAAATCCTGTTACTCAGGCCTCCTGTGTCCTGACCCTGTTGACCATTTAATCAGTTCCATAGCACAGACTCAGGACCCAAGTTTTTGCCCCCAGGTCATTAATGAGATGTCATTAATGAGATGGCAGTTCACATGTTTCCTCTACTCCACTTGTGCATCTTCTTTCCCAGACTTGGAACTTGACTTCCTGAATGGGCTTGTTCATACTTATGCCTCTGTCCCCATCCCTTAGTTTCCCACAATGACTTATCCCAGCCCACCTCTCTCTAAACCATGACTAGAGCAGTAGTTAAGTCATTAAGGAGATATGTTCACTTTCTGGGTTTCTTTAATATCATAGGTTAGGATCTCTGACCCTACCTAGGTAAGAAAACTTCTCCAACTTTCCATTGTCAACATAATACCCCTTTGTGAGCTACACACACACATACACACACACATATGTACATGCATACACATACACTGGACTAGACAAATGTCAAGAAAAATAAGATAGCCCCCAAAATGAGTTTCATAAAGATAAGGAAACCATATATAAGAAAGGGAAAAATAATCACAAGAAAGAGCAGAATAAGGAGAGAAGAGAGGTATGTAGATTTCATATCTGAAGAACGAATAACTGCATAATTACATTGGTGTATGCTACTAAGGCTATGAATCTAAGAATGAAACTGAGCAAGTGTGTATTGCAGCAAGTATTCAATGCTAAAGGTTAGGAAAAACATTGGTGAAGATTAAAACAGTACTGCAGATCCAAGGGTCACTGAATTGATTTCCAGTCAGGGCACATAGCCAGGTTGCAAGCCAGGTCTCCTGCCAGGTCCCCAGCTAGAAACAGGTGAAAGGCAACCATACATTGATGTTTCTCTCCCATTTTTCTTCCCTCCTTGCTCATCTCTCTCTAAAAATAGTGAATAAAATATTTAAAAATAAATAAATAAAAGCAGTAAGTATGACATTTAGAAACTTTATTTGAAATCATGCATCATAACATTTACATTTTGCCTTGCAGCCTATAAAGCAGTGCTCTGCCCCCTCATTAAATCATAGTCTTATTTATTTACTTAGTTACTTACTTGAAATATTTTATTTATTAATTTTTAGAGAGAGGGGAAGGAAGGGAGAAAGAGAGGGAGAGAAACATCAGTGTGTGGTTGCCTCTTACATACCCCCAACTGGGGACCTGGCTTGCAACCCAGGCATGTGTCCTGACTGTGAATCAAATTGCTGACCTTTTTGTAAAAATAAACATGGTTTTTAGTCCCATAGAGCATGACTTAGATGTATTCATCTGGAAGAGCCCTTAAATGGACTAGTTATGCAATTATTTTGGTTGGATTAGAGGGTATCAGGCAAGAGTTAAACAATATGAAGAAAACATGATTTTAGAACAAGGTAAATTAAAAATCAATGTTAGTTCCTGTTTTTTTTTTTTTTTTTGTAATGTTCTGGCTGCTTTGGGAAATATATCTATCTAGTGTCCTGGTCAGGGCTTCCTGTTGCCACCCTCCTTGAAAAAGAGAGAGAATGGATACTTTTATAAATGACTCTATAACCCCAAATTGTAACTTTAAGTCACCCAAAATAAACCAACAGTAAACTTATTAGAAATAAGCCCACTTATGGTCACACTCAACTTCCCCTCATCTCTTGAATTTCTTCAGGCCCTCATTGCTTTTCTATCTGTATGCCTCCACCATGATTGTTAAGATGCAGATGAATGAGAAGGCATTGGAACTGAGAGCTTTCCTTATAGCTACCCAAAGTCTGATGTGAGAGAGTTGAAAATTTGTCAAAATGAGGTTGCTGGGCCATTTATTTCTTTTATCATCAAATTTAAATTAGTGCTTCTTCCACCCCAAAGGTCATTCCAATTTGGCCATAGAAAGGAAGAAGTATACAAGAGTTGACAATCTACGCTGGTAAATGAAGACAAATACTGAAAAGCAGAAAGTAGGTTTATTTTAAGGGAGTAGAGGGAATTAATCTTAACTGTATATATATTATCCAATGATTGAATTTCTTGGGCCTTCTGTTTGCTTTTTATAATGTATAACTTATAGTTTTAATATCTAAGCATGAACTTCAGATGTTCCAAAAATAAAGTAGCAGATTTTCGAGCCAAATAAATCCACTGCCATTAGCATGCAGCAAGTTATAGGCTGTAAATTGTTAATTATTGATGTGGCTAACATAACCCAAGCAGAAAGAAGCAGGGAAAAAATGCTAGAGTGCTGGAATAATAAAGCTGTGAGTGAGGTATAGATACTTTATCAAAAAACCTGGAAATGAATGAACAGATCTGCCTTGTACACTTCTAATTTCTCTTGAAATGCCAAACTTGTTCCACAACCTGAAAACAGCTAACAGACTGGAGAGAAGTGACAGAAACTCCTTTTTGCCTTTCCAGGCAAAAGCTAATTACTGGGCCTTCTGTGAATACTGACAACCTGGAATCTTAACCAGGTTGTCATTAGGGCATATTTTTTTCTCCTCTGTGTTTCTTTGATAAATGAAACAACTGCACATATTTCACTAATTACCAATTTCTTTGCCCTTTGCTCCCATCCATCCACTGCCCCCTTCCCTCCAACAATTTCCACCCCCCCTCAGTTCATGTCCATGGGTCATGCATGTGAGTTTTTTGGCTTTACCCTTTCCTGTAGTATTCTTAACATTGCTCTATTTTGAACCTACCAATTATGTTTCTTTATCCTTGCGCCCTTTCCCTCTTTCTCCCTCTGTCCCCATCTGATAACTCTTTAAATGATCCCCATACCTATAACTCTGTTTCCTCTCTGGTTGTCTGCTTAGTTTGTTGGTTTTCTTTTTTTTTTTCTTTTTTCTTTTTTCACTTTTTAGATTCTCTTGTTGATAGTTGTGAGTTTGTTGTCATTTTAATATTCATAGTTTTAATATTTTTCTTAAATAAGTCTCTTTAACATTTCATATAATGAAGGTTTAGTGATGATGAACTCCTTTAGTTTTACCTTGTCTGGGAAGCACTTTATCTGCCCTTTCATTCTAAATGATAGCCTTGCTGGATAGAGTAGTCTTGGTTGTAGGTCTTTACTTTTCATCACTATGAATACTTCTTGTCAGCCCCTCTTGCCTGCAAAATTTCTTTTGAGAAATCAGCTGATAGTCTTATGGGAGCTCCTTTGCATATAACTCTCTTCTTTTACTGCTTTTAAGACTCTCTCTTTATCTTTAAGCTTTGGTGTTTTAATTATGATGTGCTTGGTGCTACTCTCTTTGGGTCCATCTTGTTTGGGACTCTGTGTTTCCTGGACTTGTATGTCTACTTCCTTCACCAACTTAGGGGTTTTTATTCATTATTTTTTCACATAAATTGCTGTTCCCCTTCTCCTCCGGGCACCCTCATGATTCAGATGATGACATGTTTTAAAGCTATCCCTAAGGTTCCTAAGCCCTTCTTCCTTTTTTTCCCAATTCTTGTTTCCTCTTTCTGTACTTTTCTTCCTTTTGTTTTAAATCATTGATTTGAACCCTGGTTTTCTTTCTGTCACCACTGGATTTATGTGTATTTTCCTTCATTTTACTTAGCATAGCTTTCATTTCTTTCCTTATGCATTTGTCATACTTAATCTTGTCTGTCAAATCTGTGAGTATCATTATCACCAATAATGAATATAGTGTTTTGAACTCTGCATCTGTTAGTTTGGCTATCTCCTAATCACTCAGTGCTCCCACTTAAACCTTGTATGCTTCCTCCTTTGGGCCACACATCTTTGGCTCCTCAACTTGCCTGCCTTCTGTGTTTGCCTCTGTGTCTTAGGTAGAAATATCACACCTGTTACATTGTAAGGGGCAGAGCCTCAGTGTGGGGCAATCTGTTTCACTGCCTTGTGGTATTGTATGTGGGAAAGGTGTCTGAGAGGGAACAATGCTGCTGGCTTAGCACTCAACCCTTTTCCAGGCACTTCTCCCACTCCCTATATCTAAACAAGCTTACTCTGCTGAGAGATGTCAGTTTTCTCCACTGCCCCAACCCCTCACTGATTTTCACAGTCAGAAACAATGTGGGTTTATTTTTCCCCCAACACTGGAACTGTGAGCTGCAGCGATCTGGTCTAGGGCTGGGATCATGTCCCAGTTTTCCCTCCTGACTTTTATAATATGTGACTGTACTTTCCACCAGCTGGCCCCAGCCACTGCACTGCCACCACTGCCATACTATGTCCTTTCCACCCTGTCTCTGCCCCTCCTACTTGTCTGGATGAGTATTTCTTCTTTATTTCATTGTTGGACTTCCCTTCAGTTCAATTTTTGGAGCTTTTGTTTGTTTATTATAGTTTTGAGGTAAATGTATTTCTTCTTAGTTATGGAGGGAGATGTAACATCTTGGCCAAAGGCTAGGATAGACTTTTAGAGCTGCACAATACTTAAGAGAACATTTGCTTCAACTCTCACAAATAAACTGAGAACCAGAGAAGGGTGGTAATTCACGCAGGACCATATAGCTAGTAGGGAGCAGAACAGGGAGTTCAAGTCAGATTTACTGACACTTGGCCTGCTGCTCTTTCAATAAACTCCTCTACTTTCTCCTTTCCTCAATTGAAACATGTTTCTGTTATGTGCTATGAGGTCTTAGACATACTTTCAGTGTTCTTATGGGTGACAGTAATTTTATAAGAAAAATAATCTATGCCAGTGCATGAATAAGGATGCATGCACGTCTTCTCTTTTGAATAATATGTATTATTTGTTTATGTAAATACTGAAAAGCATATATAGTATGGTCCTAGAGCTCAATGCCTGGATAACACCTCTGAATTTAAGAATGTATGTACCTTTAGAATAATAATAAATGTAACACTTTGGCCCTAGCCAAATAGCTCAGTTGGGATATCATCTTATGTACCAAAAGATTGTGGGCTTGATCCTTAGTCAGGACAAATACCTAGGTTTCAGGTTCAATTCCCAGTCAGGGTGCATACAGGAGGCAACTGATATTTTCTTTCACTCATTGACCTCTCTCTCTCTCTCCCCACTTCCCCTCTCTCTCTAAAATCAATAAGCATAACCTTGGGTGAGTATTAAAAAATAATAAGGAAAAAAGAATGGAGAAAGGGAGGCAGGGAAGAGAAAGAAAACACTTATTATGTGCCAGACACTATTCTGAGCACTACGTATATTAACTCACTTCATTCTCAAAACAATGTTATGAAGTAAAAATTATTATTCTTGTTTTGTGGATAATAAGTCCGAGGTCCATGAAGTTCACTGGCTTTAAGGCTTGTACTGTAAACCACTGATTGTTTAGATATACAGACAGTATTAAAATGAAGAATGAAACCTTCTGCCATGACCTGCTGCTATACCCGCAAAGGTTAGCAGTATTCTGAGTTTCTATCAGAAAAAAATAGTACATCTATACCATACTATGAAATTTGAGTATACGACATAGACATACACACACATGCATGCATACACACACACACACACACTACAGCGCTGGAAGGCCCACCCTCACTTAGTGGTTTTTAGGACTTTGCCTCTCTCTCTGGCTCTAGTGCCTGAACCTGAAGAATGGAGCTTCTTCAGCCCACAGTCCTTTTGTAGGAGTGTGTAGGCAGGTGAATACGATTAGGATTCTACGTATATCACCATGCAAACTTATACAATCTAAGACAGGAAAATGGTGAGTCATTAAACTTAAAAATTAATGAATATAGTGTCTGTGCATTAGCTGTAAATTACTCTTATCAATTATCCCTTGAACTTTTCTAACAGGCGAGTAAGAAAAAATCTGCAGCTCTGTTGTGTAGGTGAAGAAATGGAGCAAAACTTAATACTTTGACATATTCTACCCTAAAAAATAATAGGCTAAATGCATTCTCTACCATCCTTAGGTTTTTACTATTCCTAATCAACATTTCTTAATGTTCGGGTTAGGCTATGTTAGGGTTAGGCTATGTTGTCTCAGAGTTGGGGATGCTACAGATTCAGTACAGGGATTGGGGTCAAGTTCATAAATAGATTAGAATTAGCTGCTGGAATGCATAAGATATAGAGTTATGTGTTTGCCACATTTGCTAGTCTCAGGAATGGCCTGCAAATGCCATGTCTGTTTATTCTCTAAATATTCACTAAAATCTTAAATGTTCTACATAATTTTTAAAATTACAATAGGCATCTTCATTTCAACTAATAAATTCAGCTGTTTATTAATTTCCCAACTTTATTAAGATATGTAATTACCATATGGCATTGTGTAAGTTTAAGATATACAACATGATGATTTGACATTCATATAGGGTGTGCGAGATAAATTGACAATAACTTTGCATCTCCTTATTTCATGTGCTTCTTATTAATTTTGAAAAACTATGTTTCTAAATCATAGATTATGATTTAACATCGTTGTTTCAGATATAAGATATTAAATTCTGAGAGCAACCATCATGTCAAAGGAATATGATGTTAGAGCAACCATCATTTCTGGGCTGTGTGCAGGGCAAATTGCTAAGGAAATTGCAGACTTCAATAACATTCCTTTACATACAGTTTACAACATGAAGAAGGTGTATCATGCTGATCCTGATGTTGAAACACCAACAAGGAAAATGCATAAGGTATGCAAGGATCCCAAAAGTCCAGATATTACACACAGAATCCAGGAGATCATCAGTGAAGATCCAGGAAAGTCAATGCTCTTCGTAGCAATAGAACTGTAGATGTTGGATACAATGGGTCATAAGCTTCTTACTGAAGAAGATATCAGATACAAATCATATGTTCTTAGAAGAGGCCAGTTTATGACACAGCAGAGACAAAAGAAAGGGTCTTTGAGAAAGCCAGGACATTGCTAACAAAATGGAAAAATCCCAAAGAAGAAAACCTTCTGATTCTCTTCTCCAATGAAAATAATTTTCAGCAGGACTAAACAGCCTGCTGAAACAACAGGTGGCTCTGTGAGAATCTTAATAAAATCCCAATTGTCGTGAAAATAAAATTTCCTGCTATTGTGATGGTGTTAGGTATTGTCAGCAATGATGGGAGATATCATGACTTTACATTTGTCTCCACAAGGCTTGAAGGTGACTGCTGATGTTTACCTTGACATTTTGAGAGTAGTTGTACCATGGATGAAGCAAGTCACAAATGGACATCATTTTATCTTCCAACAAAATGGTACACCAGCACATAATGCCAAAAAGGTGCAAGAATTTCTCAGTGTTGATGTCCCTGAATTCTGGTCAAAGGAAATCTGGCTGCCTATTTCACCAGATGCAAATCCTTCAGACTATTATGTATGCAGCATTTGTGAGAGAGAAGTTAATAAACAACCTCATTTCAATAAAGAGGATGTTAAAGCTAAGATTGAGAACATAATGATGTCCATGGATAAAGAAAAGTTAATTAAAGTGTGCTCAAGATTCTGAAGTCAAATGGAGTCTATTATTGTAGCAAATGGAGACTTTTTTGAACAATTAAAAAAATAATGACTATGTTTATGTATTCACATATAAGAATAGATTTCTTTCAAAATATAACACTTTTGTTTATTTTACTAAAATTTTGCCACTTTATTGCACGTACCCTGTATATATTGCAAAATGATCAACACAATAAGGTTAGTTAACATGCTCATTACCTCACATTGATACCTTTTTTGTACATGGTGATAATTTTTGAAAGCTATTCTTTTAACAACTTTCAAATGTATAATACAGTATTGTTAACTATAGTTGCTGTATATACATCAAATCCCCAGAATTTATTCATCATATAGATGGAAAGTTGTACCTTTTGACCACCTTCATCTATTTCCCTTATCCCTGACACCCTGGCAACCACCATTCTATTCTCTCTATATATTAGTCTAGTTTTTCTTTTTTTTTTTTTTAATTTTATTGTTGTTCTATTACATCCATCCCTTTTTTGCTCCCCTCTGTCCCCCACCCCACCCACCCTTTCCCCCCAAAGTCAATCACACCTGTTGTCCATGTCCATGGTTCCTTTATACTAGGTTCTTGTCTAAGCTGCTCCCCTTCTTTGCCTCTGCCTCCCCCCTCCCCCCAACCCCTTTCCCCCTGACCACTGCAGGCCTATTCCTTGTATTCATACACTTGGTTTTGTTTTGCTTGTTGTTAGTTTTGCTCATTATTGTCCCGTAATGGGTGAGAACATATGATACCTGTCCTTCACTGACTGGCTTATTTCACTAAGCAAAATATTCTCTAGTTCCATCCATGTTGTTGCAAAGGGTACAAGTTCCTTCTTTCTTTCTGCTATATAGAATTCCATTGTGTAAATGTACCAAAGTTTTTTGATCCAATCATCCACCGATGGGCACTTAGGCTGTTTCCAGCACCTGGCTATTGTAAATAGTGCCGCTATGAACATAGGTGTGCATAGGTTCTTGGTTCTTATGAATTGGTGTCTCAGGCTTCTTTGGGTATAGTCCAAGTAGTGGAATGGCTGGATCAAAAGGCAGTTCCATTTTTAGTTTTTGAAGGAAACCCCATACTGTTTTCCACAGTGGCTGCACCAGCCTGCATTCCCACCAACAGTGTATGAGGGTTCCCTTTGCCCCACATCCTCACCAACACTTGTTGTTTGTTGATTTGCTGATGATTGCCATTCTGACAGGTGTAAGGTGGTATCTTAATGCAGTTTTAATTTGCATCTCTCTGATGACTAGCGATGTTGAGCATTCTTTCATATGCCTCTGGGCCCTTTGTATATCTTCCTCAGTGAGTTGTCTGTTCAGGTCCTTTGCCCATTTTTTAATTGGGCTGTCTGTCTCCCTGGCGTTGAGTCGCATTAGTTCTTTGTATATTTTGGAGATCAGACCCTTGTCTGAGGTGTCATTGGCAATTATGTTTTCCCATACAGTTGGTTCCCTTTGAATTTTGCTGATATTTTCTTTAGCTGAACAGAAACTTTTCAATTTCATATAGTCCCATTTGTTGATTCATTCTTTGATTTCCTTTGCCGTTGGTGAAGTATCAGTAAACATATTTTTGCATAGGATATCTGAAAGTTTACTGCCTATATTTTTCTCCAGGACCTTTATGGTGGCACTGCTTATGTTTAAATCCTTTATCCATCTTGAGTTTATTTTGGTGTATGGTGTAAGTTGGTGGTCTAGTTTTATCTTTTTGCATGTTGCTGTCCAG